>APFE031028196.1:0-16671 GCA_000404065.3 Pinus taeda | reverse complement strand
TGAGCCTTAAACCATAACCAAGGTTGTGGGAGACAACATGTTCGAGCTTAGTATCCCCACATTCTTCGCTTGCACCTAGTATTCAATGTGGACCTTCCTTCAACCATACTTTCCACCATTGCTAGACACATCAGACATTGCAGAGAAAATGACGCCAATAGATCTCAACCTAGACTATATTAAATAGGCCACAAATGATCATATCATGGACACACAAATTAAGAACACTTGCCAACATAGTATCCAACTGTTCTAGGTTTTCAAAGTCGTCTAACTCCGACACCAAGGAAAGTGGCTCACCAAGGACCACGTTCAATAGAAATTTCCCCATCTCATAGAGGCACTCAACCCAATGGGGACCATTGCTTCCTAAGGGGGTAGGACTGATCTAGGTGGAAATTGTTGACCACCCACTCATTCCACTTGGACCCATAGCAATATTTCTTTTCAGTTTCCTATTTTCCAGTATAGTTTCCCATTTCGGTATTTTTCTATTTTTGGCAGGTTTTGGGTCCTAAACTTGAGGATCCATTTTGAGGCCCTGAACAACATTTTTTGGGGAAATGGGAGAAAAAGGAGCTACTGGTCCTACCATTTATATACAAAATAAAATGCCTCGAATAGATCTTTCTAATGAGGTATCATGCACACCAAATAGAGATTGTATTTCAAAGTTACGACCCCATGAAGTTGATGTTCTAACTAACCTCAACGAGGCGCACAAGATTTTGGCACTTGATCTCCTAGGCTAATTTTTTTGGATGTTTAGGGTTTTTCATTGTTTCTTGATGATCAAAAGGCCTCCAAGAATTATTATAACACATTTCAGAAGGCATTTAGTCATCACATCTCTTCTTAGATATACATTACCACTACCCAAGCTAGTTTGTTTGCATTTTGCATGTAAACAATTTTTAGAGATTTGTTTTCATTGTATATCCATGTTTATGTTTAAATATGTATTCCATTTTATTCCTTCATAAATATGGATCATATCCTTCACATTAAATGCATTAGGCATACAAGATCTAGCAAATATCTCCTAAGCTTCCTAAGAACAAATTATAGTTTCAAAACGACAATATAAAATGCATATGGGAAGGTTAAACATGCCAAAGGATGACTAGATGTACCTTCGATTATATCGATTTAGGAGGCCCATCAAGTACTCTACTTTAGTTTTTAATTGTTGCTTTGTTATTTTCTATATTATAAACAAGTGCTTGAAAAACCAAAAAAATTACGTTTATATCCCTTTCATTCATGCATTGACTTTATTTAATTAAACTTGATTTTTAGTCCATGTTCAGGGTTTGTAGACCAGGGTTTACAAACATTTCATTGGTAAAATTTATATGCTTTCATAGTAGAAAATTTTCAATGCTTTTAGAGACTAGATTTACTTGCTTTCCTAGAATAAATTTGCATGTCTTCATAGATTAGTTTTTCATGCTTTCTTAAACTAAGAATACTTTCTTTCATTGAATAACTTTTGAATGCTTTGTTAGAGTAAGTTTCACTTCTTCATAAGATATATTTCTCTACTTTTCTAGAATAAATTTCCTTGATTTCATAACATAGATTTCTATGATTTCTTAGTGTAAAACTTCCATGTTTTCATAGATTAAATTTATATGCCTTATAAGATTAAACTTTCATGCTTTCCTCGAATAGATTTATAGACTTTCATAGATTAAATTTATTTTCTTTCATATATTAAACATTCATGCTTTTCTATAATAGATTTATACGCTTTCATAATTAGGTTTATATGTTTTCATGGAATAAATTTATCTACTTTCCTAGATTAAATTTCAATTCTTTGATAGCATAAGTATTAATTTGTTTCCTTATATTAATATTTACATTGCTTTCATAGGGTAATATTTTCTTTCATGTCAATTTATTTCTAGTAGAACTAAAAGCCAAATTTCTAGAATATACTTTGTTGAAGGCTTCATAAGTTTAGGTACTTAAACTGATAATTTAATGTAACAAAATTTAATCATAATTGAATTGACCAATAAATGGTATTGTAATTAAAGGGATTATTTTTATACTCTTTTTTTTAAATAGCTACAATGGGGCATTAAGTCTAAGGTTTACAAAATCCATTCTTGATTACTAAACTTGATTACTAAATTGAATAGCTTATAAATCCAAGGGACTACCCTCAATTTTTTAAGGTTTCTACTCAGTAGCCTTGGAAGTCCTTCACTTTTCCTATTATGAGCCACTTAATCAGAAAATTTTCCTTCCATTAAAAACACTTCTTCTTGTGTAAAAAGGGCTAGAATGTTGTCTATGACATAAGGGAAATAGTAATATTTTTAATGGGATTCAAGTCCTTACGAAATGGCGTTGTTTTCTTTAGTTTCAAGCGTTAGAATTCTGTTTTCAATTTATATGATAAATAATATGAAAAGTTAAAATAAATAATTAACATTAATTTAAAAAGAATACCAATTAAGTATTAAATCTCTTATTGTTAAGAGTTAAAAATATCTTTTTAGAATTTTAATTTATATTTCTAGTTAATATTACTTTTAATAGAACGGTTAAAATTTTATATTTACATTATAATTTGTTTTTTGTTTTGATATTTTTTTTTTTTTTGGATAGGGATTTCTTAGAATTTTATTTAATTATCAATCATTATTAGGTAGTTGGTAGGGATTTAAATATTTCAAAATATTTTTATTAGTATTTACAAATCAAAGGTTCATATTTATCTTCAAAATAGTTATGTCTATCATTTTTTAGGCATGTGGTATTGATAAGTCATCATATTGGCCCATGGTATTATAACAAAGTCTATTCACAGATTAAGAATCTCCATAATTAAAATTCATTTAATATTTTATTTCTCTTTGTCTCTCTCTCCACACACACACACACTCCTATAAAGAAGGATATATTTTATTTGGAAGTATTGGAGTTTAGGATTAAAAAACTCACTAATGGGAAAGATAGGGATATTAAAGGCTACAAAGCTGAAATCTTCAAAATGGGAAGGTCTATCCCCATCCCTCCTATTCACAAACTTCTAAAAATGGCAGTAAAACATGAATTTCCTAAGCATTGGACATAAATCCTTATTGTGCCTACTTTTAAATGCGGGGATAAAAATGTTCCCTCTAAGTATAGGATCATTATGATTAGCCATATTTTAGCCAAACTATATGGGCTCTTTTTGGAAAAGAAGATTATCCTATAACTTCAAAGCCATGGTGAGATAGCTAAAGGGAAAGCTAGATTTAAGGACGTCACTAAACTAATGACCATCTTATCACTCTTATGATCATTGTCCAAGAATGTTGCAATGTGAGAGAGATAAAGGGAAAACTAGCTTTAAGATACATCACCAAACTAATGACCATCTTGTCACTCTTATGATCATTGTCGAGGAATGTTGCAATAATAAAAGTTTTCTCTTATGTTGTTTCATTGACATTAGAAAAGATTTCAACACTATTCAACGAGATAATCTATGTCAAAGACTCAAAGAGATGATTGTTCTTCTCGAATTGAGATTTGTTGTAATTTGGCTATATGAGAATGTTGTCACCAAGCTTAAGACCACTGAGAGTTTTTCTAGATAAATTAAATGCAATATCAACGTTAACCAAGGGTGTCCCATTTCCCCTACACTTTTTGGCATTTACTTTGATAAGCTAGAAGAATGTTTGGATGCTAAAAGATGCAATGGCCCCAAGATAACTAATATGTTCACTACACTTCTCCTTTATGATGATGATATCGTTCTTCTAGATAGAATCCATGATGATCTCAACAAGTAGCTTAAAATATTCCATGATTACTGCACCAAGATGGGTATGACTGTTAATACTGATAAGACTAAAGTCATGATAATTAAATCCAAAAAGATCAACCATGAAAATTTCATTTGTGAAAACAAATAGTTCGAGAAGGTTTCTCCATACAAATATTTAGGTATTGATATTCTTCATTGGCTCAATTGGAATTATAACATTGAGTAACATATTATTGGAGGCTGTAATTATTATTATGAGTTTGAAAACATGTGTAAGTTGACTTTTTGGTTTGGAGTTAAAATATGTTACTCTTTGAGACTCTCATCAACCCCACTACTTTATATGGCTGCGAGGTTTCGGGTTGCAATATATCTAGAGAATCGTGGAGGAATATCAAAATGATCCAAAAGCAATTTTATAACCTACAACCTCAAGATTAAAGGAAATACTCCTTATCCTATCATCTTCATTGAAGCAAGCCTTGACCCATTCAAAGTATGGCTATGTTTAGGTATTTGATGTATAAGAAGAAAATTTATAACATAGTAGCCAAGAGGATCACCAAAATGACGTCTAACTCTGACCAAAACCCCCATGTCTAGCATAAGGGGGGGTGGAAAAAGGATGCTCGGGCTTGGCTCGAATATTAGGGGATAAATGAGGAGACTATGTTAGAGAAAATTGATTATATTAAAAATACTATTACTTCTAAATTTAAGGATAAGTTGTGGGATGATAAGGAGTTAGAGGGGAAAATAAAGCTAAAGTATTATAAGGAGGTGATCAACCCCACTTGCTAACCAAAATTTTCTTTCTTTCTTAACTAGTGCTAAGAACAAAATGAGCATGGTGAAGATAAGAACTAATTCTCATGAGCTTCGAAGTGAAACTAGATGTTGTTCTATTCCCAAATCCCAAAACACTTTGGGATAAAAGAATTTGTCACCTTTGCGATACAAAGAGGGTTGAAGATGAAAAACACTTTCTCTTTGAGTTCTTGTCTCTTACATACATCCGTTATCATTTCCAAACCATGTGTCAAGCTGCCAACCTTCTTGACTTGTTAAGTCAACAAAACTATAGTGATTACGAACACTTCATTCCCTTCATTTTGATCATAGAAATAAAATATTAAAAAGTCTCAATTAATCTCTTATCTTATTTTGATAGACCTCATTGATCTTAATTGACTTTAGTCCCATACACATATACTTTTTATTATTAATAATAATAACAAGAGATACATATAGCAAATGTCTCTTGGTTTTAGGTCATAAATAAATAGAAAAAAAAATACTAATTTTGTAATTTAGAAATAATAATTTATTATTTCTCATTTATAAATCTATAATTATTAGAAATATTATTATATAAATTGAACTTAATTAATTATTATTTAAAATATTTTATTTACCTTATATATTAATATAAAGAATATGATTTATTTTTAATAAAAAAAATAATTTATTATTTTATTTTTCAATTTCATAAAAACGAGACATAGTTTTATGTGGCTTTTTTTCTTTTTAAATTTCACTATTTAATTTATTGTTATTACCATGGTTATAAATAGAATTATAGAAAAAACAATAATACAAAGATGTTGATGACTTAGTATTAGTTTCTAATTTATAAACAATTATTTCATAAATTTATTATATAATATAGATATTTAATTAAATAATATCAAAATTTATAAATATTTAAAAGAAATATATAAAATAAAATATTATTATAATATTAATTTCACTTTTTTTAATTATTTATATATATATATATATTATATATATTAAATATATATTAGATCATATACAATTTTATAAAATTTCAGCAGAAATATATTTAATATTGATTTTGAAAAACATAAACTAGTCTAATTTCTTAAACCTATTAACCATATTCTCTAACCAATAAATACACAATTTATTAACCAAATATTAGGTTTAAAAGTATTTTTTTTAAAACAATATTGCAAATTGTATCAGTTACCTATTTATTAGGTTGTTGCTTTAAACTCTTTGCCCCCACTTTTTTTGTATATAGTAATTTCATGCGCTTTTAAATAGTTTTAAAATGACAAAACTGAAAAATTAATGTTGACTAATTAGATGGTTGGTTTATCTCAAACCAACAAATACACAATTTGTTAACCAAATATTATGTTTAAAAAGTTGTTTTTGGACAATATAGCAAAGTGTATCACTTGCCTATTTATTAAGTTGCCGCTTTAAACTCTTTGCCTTTTTTTTTATAGTAATTTCATGCCCTTAAAAATAGTTTTAAAATAGAAAATCTGAAAAAGTAATGTTGACTAATTAGATGGTTGGTTTATTAAGAAGTTGAAACGTATTTTTTATAGTATGTATTTGTTTAATTGAAATTATTCATACATGTGTAAATTATTTTTTGTAATAAGGGCATGTTCCAGTTACGGCATGGCTTAAAACTATATATTTGATATGAAAATGCTCACTGTAATAGTCAATATATTTTTGGTATTAAAATATTAAGTTTACATATATTTTAAAGGTATAATATAAAAATTGTTAATTATATTATAAAAAATACATACGATAGATTAACTATTATTAAAAAATAGTCTAATTTTCACTAATTTATTTATATTCATAAACTAGTATTTTTTGGGAAAAAATATCAATCAAACAGAAAACCAAATTTTTTTCAAAAAAACATTATAATATAGGTGGTTCTTTTGCATGATGTTGTTCTGATTTAGATTATAAGTTTTTCTATTTTATTCATGTGGTTATTATTAATTATATTTATATTACAAAATACATTTTTATTTTAATTAATTATTTTTATTTTATGTTTTGCCTGTAAAAATTATGAGGACATTAACATATTTGTTGTATATTAAAATTCTTAAAATTTATCCATTTTAACTTTAACATAAACTTTCATTCTTAAATTTTATGGATAATAAAATAATTTTTTCTATTTATATTATATACTAAATAGTAATTTATTGTGATATAAACATATGCCCCAAAATATATCATCTAATTATTTAAAATTATATTTTATTTAAATTATTCTACTATTTTTATATTACTCAATCTTTAAATACTTTAAAATTGTGAAAAAAAATTTGTAATTTATGTTAAAATAATAGTTTGTATATATTAGTTAATAAATTTTGTATTTTATATATTGATTTATGTCTTTTAGAGGGTAGTTTGGGGTCTAAAAATAGATATTTTAATTAGTACAACTTTTCTGTAGATATAGTAAAGACATTTTTGTTACAATTGTATGATTGTTTAATGTTTTATTTAATTAAAATAGTGAAGTACTAGAATTAGTGTTTTGATAAAATATTCAAAGACATGCGATTTTTTTCTGAAATCACGTACACACAAATAAATCCCACTTAGTGAGTTCTTCAATGTGGTGATGAGAACTAATATCTTATGCACAAGCTAGGTGAATGCATGTCAAGATTCGATCATTGGTATGAAATGGATGGTTGGAGTTGAAATGTTGAGCCTTGACATGTTCGAAGTTTAACAAAGGGCACGAGGGGGTCTGCGATAAGTTGTTTTGACCAAGCTCTATGGCTTCCAAAAAAAATACCCTCCCCAACCCCCCACCCCAAATTCCTCTTATGGAATTTTGTATACCACTTCTCTGACAATGTTACGTTGAACTTTGATATTGCTAGAGAGACTTATGTTATCATGTAATGAAAAAGTATTGAGGAAAGTTTTGAATTCACTTGGAATTCTCTATAAGAGAAGCTTCAGGGACATGGAATATAATTTTATAAGTTTTGGTTTATTTGAGAGAGTAGTTGGATAGGTTTTAAATAATTTTATTCTATTGAGTTTCACAATGTAAATGCTTTCTCCCACCAATATCTTCGCAATCTTATTTGGGATGGATGCAATTTATAGTCCTCTATAGTTTGATGCCATAAAGTAAATATCTTTCTATCAAAATTGTGATTGAAACATTCATTGGATCACAACATAAGAGGCATATTATAAATGTATATGAAGGGTATCTTTCTGGTGCAAAGAATTTAGAGACGAGTGAATTTTGGATGAATAATTTTCTATCAAGAAATTGCTCTTAAGGGAGGAGCTTAATCGAATGTTAGCATTATCCCAAAATATATAGAAAAAATAATGTTCATTTGGCACCCATAGTAGTACCGCTTGTGCTCATTTCTTCTCTTGCACTAGAACTTACAATGAATGGCAAGGATTGAGGATCTAGATATCAATGTTTCCCAAAACATAATGCCATATACTATTGTTTATCCAAATGAAACCAATCCAACAATAAGAATTGGGTATAGAGAAAATGGTCATTGAAAGGGAAATGGGAGTAGAAGTTTTTTGTTATCATTCACAAACAATACTAGATTCTTTATTTTAAATTGGTGTGAGATACTTATTCAACACAAATACGATCTCAGGAATAGGCATACGATGCATTCTGAACTTAAATGGGGTTTCTCACATTCAAGGAACCAAAAAACTTGTCAATCCCACAATTATAATGGTAGCAATAGGTATTCGAGACACTCATGCAGTTCCTTTTATTTTCAAGCTCCCTTTCAACAGTTCTTGTGTTTGTGGGCACAACCAAAAATTACAACCAATGCAAGTATTGTAGTTCTTGTTAAATTTTGTAAATGTCCGTTGGCTTGCCATTCTCTACCAATATGAAATCTCTTTAGTACTTGTGTGATCTACCTATTTTATAGATGAAATGTTGTATTTGATTAAATAAACACTAGAATATCATTTACCAGCATTACATTAGAACCGACATCTTACTGAATGTAATGGTGTTTCACAACTAAAGTGTTGCAACTAGATGATGCAACTTGCAAGCTAACAACCATTTGTTTGCACTGGTTTCTCTGCTACATCGCCATTAGCCTCCTTTTTTAGCAAAGACAATTTTGTTGTCTTCCATGGTTCTCTAGATCTTGTAGATATGCCTCTCTCTTCGAAAAACGATGAATTATCTTGACTATTTTTTCCATCTTCTTGGCTCTTTTTATATGTTGTGGAAGCAATGACCAAATTCAAATCAGTTGATTGTTGCAATCTAGATTTAACATCTTTATCATCAATGGATGTCTCTCCTATTCCTTCATCTCGTGTCTTCAATGTAGAATCTTTTGGGAATAACTTGTTAAATTCACTTCCATGTCGAAATTGAGAATGTCTAGCCCTTTTCTCTTGTGTTTCCCTTTGACAGCCTTTATAGAATATAAAATCATCTAGAATAGACATTTTGGAAACATAATCCTTAAAAATCTTCAACATTTTTATATCTTTGTCTAACATTACATACAGATACAAAAACATAAATTACCTGAAGGTGATATAACCATAAAATTATAGAAACATTTCTAGTGAGAGTTTCAAATGCAATCAATCAACTTGAGTTTTGACTATCTCTTATATTATTTATCACTGATTTATTGTCATTATTTTCCAAAATATGTAACATAGTTGATTGTTAGAAACATCTTTTACAATAAGCCATTTCATTGAGAATCAACCAGTCCACTTATCTTAGTACCAATAATCTACACTCTGATTGAAGTATACGTGCCCTATCATCTCATCCACACCTCAAAATTACCCACTACCCACTAGCACTAACCTGTAAAGAACAAACAAAATATGAGTCTTAAATATGGTATACTCTTATTTAACATATTAGAAAATATTAAAGTCATTTATAGCTAATTTCTTGTCCTATCCATAGTCTAGCTATCTCACAAATTGATTAATTAATAATAATGTACAACCTTTCAACAAGAGTAGGTTCTCATTCACTCAAGAGTTAATTTGACAACAATATGTTTAAAGTGACTGTACAAACACTTTCTTTGTACATTGATTTTGTACATTATGGCGATTGAATGACAACAACACATAATTGATACAACTCACCGTAATCATTGAAATACCAAATCTGGGATTGAACTTGGATAATTTCAAGTTGTGTACTTGAAATATCTACACATATATGCAGGACAGTTTCAGGATGATATACACGAAGGGAAATTAATAGCAGTGAGACGTCATCATGCAACCCAATATAGGCTCAAAAATCAGGATATAACCTCCTCTCTCACCATTTTAGAATTTTTTTTTTTAAATAAAAAATAATATATATTTTATATTAAAGTTTTACTTTGTATTTAAAAATTAAAATAATATACTATCCAAATTTTTATTTATCATATTGTTATTATATATCTTTTCTAAAACATAATATACGTTTTAAATAAAAATTGTAATCTCAATTTAATTTATTATTTTGTTGATTTTAGCAAGATAATTATGAATCATTTAAATTATGTTAACTCCAATAATTATACTTATATTCATATATAATTTTGAATTAGAACAATTTATTCAATTATTTATCTAATTTAGGCACCCCTAAGTTAAGACACAAACTTGTTGTTATTGGAGACACCTCATTGTTTCTTATTATATGTTCTCTCCAAAACATAAATAATAATTTAAAATACAATTATAAATTCAAATTATTTTTATTGATTTTTTTATATTATTAGCAAATAATTTATCAACCATTTCAATTATTAACTATACTAATTTTTTCTATTTAAATTTTCATATAATAATTTTAAAATTAGAATTTATTGATGATGATGATGATGGTTAACATCTACTGAGACCAAATTGGTCTATCGGACCTATAATTTTCTTTCTTAGTTTCTAATTGCTGGCTTCTCGTCTTTCTTGGCGAGATTGGTACTGTAGCTTTCTTTTTTTCTCTACGGTCTTCCAACTTTCTTTATCTTGCATCTCCTTCATCTCCTCTAATTCTTGGGACATTGGTGTCTTAGCTTCGCGATCTATTGTGTTCGTCCTTTTGAAGATAGTCGGAGAAGAAGTTTGGTCTAGGAGATCTGCTTTGCTGTTAAATGAAGATTTATTTTGTGCGGTATTCGAACCCTCATAACTGTTGATGCTTGAGGGGTTGTCGAGTTCACTCTTTTGTTGTTGGGTGGGGCTTTCCCCCTGCTTGTCTTGAGAGTTGTTTTTTTCTTGCCCGATTTCTTGTGATTCAGAGTTTTCTCGAAAGTATTCTTCTTTGATGACAATGTAGTATTCCTTTTGTGCTCCTTCCCACCATGTAGATTTGTCGTGATTTTTTCTAGCAGAATTTTTCTGGGAGGCTTTCGAGCAATTTTTGGCTAGGTGGCCTGTCTCAAAGCAGGATCGACATTTGAAGAGGACACTTTCATAATCGAGTTTCTGGTTCCACACAGTTTTTATTTGTTAGGTGTATTTCAGCTGGGAATCCAACACTGAAGTGCATTTCCACATAGATGTGTGCATAGGTGGTTCTAGCATATTCCTCTGTTTCTGGGCACTTGCAGTAAAATTTCCCAATTGCATTTCCAGTGGCTTTTAGCGAAGAGAAATTCCAGAGATGCAAGGGTAGGTTTGGCAATCTCATCCAAACTGGTGCTGAGGTTATGACTGTTGTTGAGGGATTGAATGATGGGTTCCATGGCCTCATGAATAGGCCTAATTTTTCCCAAAACCAAGGGCTGGAATCTAGAATACATTGTCTGCTTTCAAGGTTTTCAAAATCCACTATAAAGAAATCCCTAGCACAGGGGTAGATATTCATTGCATCAGGAATTAGAGGCTTCCATACCTTCGAGATCCAACTGTGGAGCGTTGTCAGTCGCGGCCAAAAACCATTGAATCGACAAATTAGGGCACTTTCAAAGAACTTCAAAGCCTCATCAAGTGAGGCCTGGACCACCGGGATAGTGGGAGTTGGGGCTTCACTAACGATATGGGCAGGAGCTTGCCCCCCAGAAGCGGACGAAACTTAGCCAGCAGCTATTTTCACGAAACTGGGAGCCATCTAGAGAATGCTCTCCTACTGAGTATAAAAGATTGCCGAAGAGAAGCCACAGAAGATTGCAGAAGAGAAGTGAAGAGCCGCAGATATATAACCGCAGTAAAGAAGCCACAGTCTAGATCTCCGCCCAGAGCTGTATTCTAGATCTTCGCTGATCTCTGCAGTAAAGAGCATGAAGAGACGCAGAGGAATCAACAGATCTAATAGCAAGAGCCGCAGAGGAATCAACAGATCTGCATTATGATACAATAATGTAACAATAAGAGCCGCAGAGGAATCGACATATCTACGTTTGGGTGATGGGGAGCCGCAGATCTAACCACCGAAGGCCCAATCGAGCCGCAGATCTAACCGCAGATCTCTGCAGTAAAGAGTCGCAGAGGAATTGGAAGACCTGCGAGAGAAGAGCCACATATCTAACCACAGAAGGCCGCAAAGGAATCGGCAGATCTGCGAGTGACAGCGACTCATGGACCAAACACCTTCTGGGTTTGCACTGTGATCTTTTAAGAAGAAATACATGCTCTTAACCATTAAACCCATTAAACCCAAACATAAATATGTACATTAAAATTTCGTAAATATGAATCTGCATACCTTAAACTATGAGTGACAAAATACTCTATTGAATACCGTCAAAATCTAGAACTTTGTCCTTTAAAGTAAGTATAATTCTATTATAACGTTAAAATCTTGAAAAATATAAAATTCCAACTTTGTCTATACAGCAAGATAAGTGCTCTCCGGACAAAAACAAAAGGTTGTCCATCTTGACATAAAAACGGAATATGGAGTTAATTCAAAATTTGACGATGAGATCTTCTCACAAGAATTGCCATCCCAAATTGCGGTAAGAAATCCCTGTTTCCAAATCTTGGTGAATGTAATTAAATTGTCCCATTACGAACATTTATGAAATTTTATAATTATTTATGAATTTGCTATTTGATGAGGCCATGCAAACGAGAATAGCAGGAAAAACAAGAACGCAAGAAAAAATAGTGGATTATTCGATGAAAGCCGAACGATCCATATCGCTCATAGAATGTCAAGAAAAGATTGTCACAAATGAGAGACTGTTGCAACCTCTTCCGTTACGGATTGTTGTTAGAATTATCTTTTGTTACTTTGTTATGATGAGAAAAAGTAATTGTCACAAATGAGATACTGTTGCAACCTCTTCCTTTACGGATAGTTCTTAGAATTATATTTTGTTACTATGTTATGATTATACTTTGCGGGTGACTGAGAGGAACCTAGTAGTTCGCTTAACAAGTAATTGCTAACAAAATTTTAGGGGTTAAGATATGTTTTTTTTTGTAGTTAGGGGTATAATAAGAAAAAATGAACTAAATTTTTTTCAATTTCAATGATTAAAAAAATAACCAAAATCTTTTCAGTTTCAACTATTTCATATCTCTACAATTTACCAACTAAGCTGCGCCAGAGTTTTTGTTATCTTGTTATGAGCATAAGTATTATATTTTATTAACTAAGCTGCCCCAGAGCTACCACTAGTTTTTGATATCTTGTTATGAGCATAAGAATTAGGCGGATTTTTTACATGTCTGCTGAATGTGACGAAAAGCAGTTTAAAGATCGCTGAATTTGGCTGGATGTGGCTGCTGCCCTTCTTTATCTCAATTACAGATTGGAATCTGAGAGCAATATGATGAGCAAATTCTACATATATTCAGGGAGAATAGTGCCATGGTGGATATGAGTTTTCGTCTCTGGTCATGATGGATATGATATCCAATAAGTTTTGTTATTAGATGCTGGCTTACTTTCCATGTTAAAGGTGTATAATAATAATGTGTTGTAATTTTCATAGCAAAAGAGTATAATGATAATGTGTTGTGCCTTTCACCCTTTAATACGTGTAATTCTATTCAAATAAGATTTAATTAAATTTCAAAATATATTTAAGGTTTAAAATATATATGAGATTTTATTGTTGGTCATAATATTATCCAAACAATATATTATATTTTTGAAATTCCTTATTTTAATTAGGCGGATAAGCTTTCTTATGCATCAACAATCGTCAACACTTTTACTCTGCTCTATTGGATCAATTTAGACACTTTCAGCCATTGATTTGAAGTGTCATCTGGCAAGCATGCACTGCACTTTGACTTCTTTTTCCAAATATCCATTCAGTTGTGGTCTTTTCACCTCCGAGCTCTGCAGTGCATTGAACCTGGCCTTGTTATGCAAAAACTCTGATCAGATTGCCACTCTGCTAGTTTTTATCATTGCAGGTAGGCCGTTCTTTCCCGGTTTAAATTCTGCTTTTTTGTTTTAAGAGATCGGAGTCATTTCCCCTGGTTCGTCCGGCTCTCGGAATCGGACCTGGAACCTTGTCTGGTCTACGAGTATGGCCTCTTGTTTGCCCAGAACGAGCTGGAAACGGAGGATATTGCATCTTTCAACCATGAATTCTTGTAGAACATGGGGATTGGAATAGCAAAGCACAGGCTGGAGATTTTGAAGTTAGCCAAGCGCGAGCGGGGCAAATCGACTCCGTAACGAAGCGCCGCGTTCGGAGATTTGTTCGTGGTTTTCTCCGCCCGCCACCGCCTTCGGAGCCGACTCTGTATGTCTCAGCTTCGAAGGTATTTTGCAGAGGAAATTGCAGCTGTAGGCGCTTGGGCGGGTTACCGCCTACTCTGGCTCTCAAGAATGGGGAGGCGGTGGTTTTTGGGCGCGAGGATGCCAAGAAGAAGAAAAGTCCCTTGAGATTTAAAGCCGAGCCAGAGGATTTTCGCGGCTGTACTCCCCAGCATAATGATCGAGTTTCGCCTGTTAATAGTGGCTTTCTTGCAGCGAATTTGTTAACTCAATTGTTAAGGCTTTAGGGTTTTATGAGATATCAGGCCTCTGCAACATTCATTCCTTCTTCTGGGGTTCCAGTATCTTGCGCCACATCCAACCATTCAAACGATGGCTTTCTGGAGGTGAAGTTCTGCAATGAAACCCTTGGCAAGGATCCAGGCAGGTTAAGGATATTGGGGTCTATTTTTTGTTTACCACTGGTTATATGCTTTCCTCACCAATGGCGAGGGTCTTATTGTAGTTCAACCAGTATCCGCAGGAGCGTACTTTTCTGCGGGGTCTACTCTGTTGCCTATGTCGAGCAATGTTTGTAATTAGCCTTGGCTACTGGTGAGAAGTCCTATAGGTTGACCCAATTAACTTACTGGTTACAAGTTATTATTATTATTTTTCCTCTTGAAGAGATTCTGGCGCTTCCTTCCATAATTTGCCTCACAAAGTTTACAAAAGTTTTTAGCCTTCCTTCGACTATTTCACAGGTAATGTGATTACCTTTTCTTTATTATGCATTACTAAAAATGGATCTTACCCTTTTATCAACAACTATTCACTAATCCTATTTCCTCTTCCATTTGCAGCAAACCATTAACTTACTGGTTACAAGTTATTATTTTTTTTCCTCTGGAAGAGATTCTGACGCTTCCTTCCATAATTTGCCTCACAGAGTTTACAAAAGTTTTTGGCCTTCCTTCAGCTATTTCACAGGTAAAATTATTACCTTTTCTTTCTTATGCATTGCTAAAATTGGATCTTACCTTTTTATCGACTATTGGCTATCCTTATTTCCTCTGCCGTTTGCAAGTTCGTTGCAAATTAATTATGTCTCGAGCGAGTATTTTCAACTCTCTTTTGTGAGTTTTCCAAGTTCTCTTGCTGACCCATCCCCTTATGTCACAGGGCCTATTGGCCATCAAACCATTAATTGGGGATTTCAACCAATCCAGCCACGTTAGACAACACTTTTTTTTCTCTGTAATGGGAGTATGAGGGTTAGAGACTAAATCATTTTGGCTTATTTATTTTTCACGAAATTCCTAATCTCAGAGTTCGGCATTTAAATAGTGACTTCTATATAAGTATCGACATTCTTTGATCACGTCGCTACAAACTTATAGGCAATTTATTTAATATTTTGTAACCCAGCCATTAAACAGTGAATATAACAGCTGGGGTCAAAACCCTCTTCAACTGAATGGATTTAAAAGTTGTCATTCGGTTCTTGGATTCAAGAATTATATCAATATCGTTTTTATTATTTATTCTGCACTTATATGGTTGGAAATGTACGCAACAACCACCAAGTCATTTACTTTCGGTTCTCTTTTGTTCCCTCTTGTAAAGAGGGTTTTCACATTTTTCTGCATCTGTAAATATTAACTATCGATGGTTTTCAGAGCTCTGGGTTTCAGGCCTTTTGCAGTTTGGTTTGCTTTTCATAATTTTTATGATGTAGAACTTTGATTCTGTATCACGTAGAACTATCACTCTGCAAGCACAGTTTTACTATTAGCTTTGTAAATATTTTTCCTCAGCAATAGCATATGGGTTGGACAAGAAGGGTGGAGAGAAAAATATTGTTGTTTTTGATCTTGGTAATGGCACGTTTGATGTCAGCTTTTTGACTATTGACAACAGAGTTTTTGAGGTTTTGGCTACAAATGGTGATACCCATTTTGGAAGTAATCTGTTTGAACTCTGTATGACAATTTTACATTACGAATTTGAATACATTATCATTGAATTTTTTGGTTGGCTTTCGAGCTTTGAACTTACCGGGATGTACACTAATACGTAGGTGAGGACTTTGACCAAAGGATAATGATATATTTCATGAAATTGATAAGAAAAAGTACGGAAAGAGTATTAGTAAGGATAGCATAAATGAAAGAAGACATTCAATGTGTTCCTTGCAATACAGATATAAACAAAACATCTAAAGAAAAGTAATTGCACAATGATCCAGGCCAAGAAAACAAGGTTTTCCACAAACCAATTACTCTTCTAGAAAAATTCAACAATTCCAATTTAATAATCCTATTGGCCTCTCTTTATACCTTTTGGAACAACTGCTAGTAAATAAATAAAATAAGAAAGGAATAACATCACATTTCAAAAAGAGTCATATTTTACGATATCTAAAACCACATTGATTTTG
>APFE031028192.1:54432-85131 GCA_000404065.3 Pinus taeda | reverse complement strand
TTTGGCTGTCATAGTCTATCCTTATAGCTTCCTGTACTAACCCCATACTTGAACACAATCTCTGCAACCAAACTGCTTCCTTGCTTGCATGAGTGGCTGCCATGTATTTTGCCTCTGTAATTGATAGTGCCACTACAAATTGTTTCTTACTCATCCAACTGACTGCACATCCAAATAGGTTAAAAACATACCCACTGTAGATCTTCTCTAATCCAGATCTCTAGCCCTATCTGCATCAACAAAGCCATGAATATCCAACACTCTATCCAATCCTAGACTTCCTTGGTAGCACAAACCATAATCACTAGTGCCACGCAAATACCTGAAAACCCGCTTCACTGTTATCCACTGCTCCTTTCCTGGTTTTAACATAAACCTGCTCAATACTCCCACTGCATGTGCAATTTCTGGTCTAGTACATACCATTTCATAGATCAGGCTACCGACTGCACTTGCATATGGAACACGGTACATGTACTCTTCCTCTTCCCGTGTCTTGCGACATTGTTCAGCAGATAACCTCACACCTACAGGAATAGGAACCTTCATCGGTTTACTATCCTGCATATTAAACCTCTGTAGTCTTGTCTCGACATACTTCCTTTGGTTTAACTAGAGATTTCTCTTTGTCCGATCTCTTTTAATTTCCATGCCCAAAATGTAGTTTGCAGCACCAACACCTTTCATGTCAAATTTGGAGGACAATTGGGTCTTCAAATCCTGGATAATTTCTTTGTCATTTCCAACCAACAACATATCATCCACATACAAGACCAGATAAATAACACGGTCACCAATTAATTTAAAAATACACACAATGATCTGCTTTGCTTCTGGTGAAGCCAAGTCCCTGTATAAATGTATCAAATTTCTGATACCACATCCTTGGTGACTGTTTTAACCCATACAAAAGACTTCTTTAACTTGCATACCAGTTCTTTCTCTACCCTCAACACAAAGCCTCATGTTGCTTCATGTAAGATTTCCTCTTCAAATCCCTGTGAGAAATGTTGTCTTCACATCCATCTTGTTCTACCTCAAAATCAAAACAGCAGCAGCAACAGAATAAAAGTAATCTAATAGAAGTACCTTGGCAAGCAGGCAGAAAAAATTATCACCAAAATCAATTCCCGACACCTGGGAATAACCTTTTGCTACCAACCGAGCATTGTATTTCTCCACCTTCCCTTCTGCATTTGTCTTCTTCTTGAACACCCATTGCTGCCAATGGGTTTCCTTCCAGCCGGCAACTCCACCAGATCCCAAGCCTCATTTTTGTGCAAAGATGCCATTTCATCAACCATGGCCTCTTTCCAGAGTTTTCCATCCTCTGAATCCACTGCTTCCTTCACAGTTCTGGGATCATCATCAGTAACAGACAAAGAAAAATTTGAACAAAAAGCAGATGGCCTATACCTTTCTGGTTGCCTTCTTTCTCGAGCTGATCTTCTCACGGCCGGAGTTTGTGGCTCTTCATCTTCTGATTCCTCCTTTGCTACAAAGTCTGATTCTTCCTCCTTTAGTTCAAACTCTATCTTCACAGGTTCCTTTGGTTGGACTTCATGTTTAATAACATCTTTCACCTCTCTTAACACCACATCTCGATTGTACACAACCTTCCTTGTTACTGGGTTCCAAAGCTTATAACCCTTTAAACCATCCTTATACCCAATAAAGATGCACTTTTCAGATTTACTATCCAACTTGGTTCATTTCTCCTTTGGAACATGTACATATGCATCACATCCAAAATACCCTCAAATGTGAAAGAGAGGGTTTCTTACCAGTCCATACTTCTTGTGGAGTCTTATCATCCAACGCTGATGAAGGTGACCTGTTGACCAGGTAACATGCAGTATCCACCGCCTCTGCCCAGAATTTCTGTCCTAACCCGGCACCACTGAGCATGCTTCTTGCCCTTTCCATCAATGTCTTGTTCATTCTTTCTGCGACTCCATTTTGCTGAGGTGTATATGGAGTAGTCTTCTGCCATGCTATACCACACTTCTTACAAAATTCTTCAAATTCCTTGCTGCAGAATTCTCTACCATTATCTGTCCTCAACACCTTTATCTTCTTCTCTGTCTGATTTTCCACCAGAGCCTTAAATTCTTTAAACCTGTCAAAGACTTCAGATTTCTTCTTAAGGAATATATCCATGTATTCCTTGAGAATTCATATATAAATGATACATAGTACACAGACTTACCCAGTGATGGAACTTTCACAGGTCCAAACACATCACTGTGCACAAGCTCTAATATTTGTTTCGTCCTCTTATCACTAGAGGGGAAACTCACCCGATTCTGCTTCCCATATACACAATTTTCACAGAAATCAAAATCCAGAGAGCTATTACTCATACCTTCTACCATACCTTTACCATGAAGTATTCGAAGGCCCTTCTCTCCAATATGTCCAAGCCTTTGATGCCATAGCATGGTCTTCTCTCCAGAGACCACTAGATTTTCTGCTCCATTTTCAGGAACCATAGAACTATTGCACCCGTAAACAACAGTGCTACCTTGCAGCTTGTACAGAGTTCCAATCCGAACTCCCCGCATCAATACCAGTGCTCCTCGAACCATCTTGCAGGTATCCTTCTCGAACACTGTCTTTACGCCTACATCATCCAACTTGCTTACAGAAAATAGATTTCTGGCCAATGCAGGTATATGCAGAACACCCGGAAGGGTTCTAACCCTTCCACCTTGCAACTTCAACTTTACTTTTCCGCGACCAATGATTCTAGCCTTCCTGTCATCTCCTAAGAAAACATCACCACCGTCGTATTTCTCATACTCGCAGAACCACTCTCTATGGGGAGTGAAGTGAAAGGATGCACCTGAGTCAATTAACCATGCCTCATGATCTACATGTGTACTTGAAGAAGCCAAGTACACATCCCCACCTTCATCTGAGGTGGTTTTTGCCTCTGCAGAAGGAGCATCGTCAAATCCTTTTCCTTTATTAGGAGCTTTAGATTTACACTCCCTTTGAAGTGCCCTTCCTTTCCGCATTTCCAGCACACCACCTTTGTAGGTTTTCCTGGAGATTTAGATCTCCCTCTAGATTTAGATCTCCCACTCGATGACTTATTTTTGTTTCTGTTCTGGGATCATCCTCGTACAGACAAGGCATCACCATTCTGGTTGTCCATATTTTTCCGTCTCATCTCCTCCGTCAGCAAGGCTGAGACTATTTCATCAAACTGCAAAGCAGTTGCATTGCTACCTATTGCAATAACCAGACTATCCCCATGAATCTGGTAGAGAACACAATAGACTGATGCACTTATCTTCATCTGAAATTTTAATATCAACAGATATAATTGACTTACCACAGTGTTAAATGCATTTCCAAATGCTCTGTCACTTGAGCTAACATCTTTCACCCTCAGGTTATTACAGCTTTTTCCGTCAGGAACAATTTATTCACCAGAGACTTAGATTGGTACAAAGTCCCTAACTTGTCCCACAAACCCTTCGCCGTAGCTTCCCCTGATACATACAGAAATACTAAATCTGAGACACACAATCGTATTGTGCTCTTTGCATTCTGATCCAACTTCTTACATTCTTCATCAGTCACTCCCGTTGGTTTAGTAACTGGATCTACCACGATCCACTGATCTTTATCCACCAACAGATCCTCCATATTGAGTTTCCACAACTCAAAACTCTGACCATTGAACTTCTCAATCTCTATCTTTCTGCTACTCGCCATCTTCTTTCACCACCAGAATCGATCTCGCAGATCTCCCACTGAACAGGGTCTACCACAGGCCCGAGCAAAACCCCTCAGCAACGAAGGCATCCCCTTGAAGCCAAAACAGCTTTGATACCAAATGTAGGTTTTAACCCCGTACAAAAATTACTTGCATACGAATTCTAAATCACAGAAAAATAAACAATGCAAAAGCATAACACGTAAAAACACATATGCACAAAGATTTTCCCCTGGATCCCAAAAATGGGACTACGAGCTTGATTTTTCATTATATTCCTTTCAATGTTACAATACATATTTATACATGCCGAAGCATCCAATACCATGGACCGAAAAAACATCACGTCCAATACCATGGACCAAAAAACCATCACGTCCAATACCATGGACCAAAAAACCATCGCGTCCAAAAAAACATGTGCGAAAATCATGCACAAAACCATAGGTGGGTCCATCCAATCTAACATAGGGTCCAAAACCAAAATTTTCCAGTGCGCTACCCCGGACCCCATATAGTGGGGTTACGGGTACCCCTCAAACCCGCTGTTAACTATGTGGAAAGAATATAACACAACCCAGCATAACATTGATGAAGAACAATTAACTAGTGATGAGTCATTCCATATGATGCAACAAAAAAGTCTAATTGATATGTTGCAATTTCGCGATAGAAACCTGCTTTTGTCTAGAAACCAAGTGGAAGAAAACCTATTTGTAGTAGAATATGTTAGTAAACTAGTGAAAATGAATATTTTTATGCAAATAAAGGTAGAGAAGGAAGTGTGAGAGGATAAATATCTCATTGCAAAGCATAATGAACATAACCAATATGGTTATGAAGATGTTTTTTCATATAAACTTAACATTGATTTTCACTTTGCAGATGTTAGCAACTACGATGAAGAAGTAACAAAATTTGAAGAAGAATCAAAGTTCCTTGAAGCATGGCTTGAAACACCATGTATTGATGAAGTTTGCATAGAAGTAGCAATGAATGTTGAAGACAACATGGATGATGTAGAAAATGAAAATGTTAATGAAATTTTCATTTATTGGAGTCCTAAAGAGATAAAATTTTATTATGGACTTATGTTGCATCAAATTGATAAGAAAACTATTGATGTTGAAGAGAAAACTATCACAGATGGGATGTGGAAACAGTCAACATATAAACAAATTTTTGAAGTAATGAACATGCATGGACAACTTGAAATGACTTTCTATGTGTTTATGATAAATAAAGATATAATAATGGAAAAGTTGCAAAAAAAATGAAGAAACTAAAATTTGGAGCCTAAAATAAAAAGACAAAGTTGAAGCAGTTTAAAGGAAAAATAAATCTATCCCAAGTGTTGATGTAAAACATTTTAAGTCATTGTAAGCCTAGTTGAGACTTAGACTAACAGACATGTTTAAGTTATGTTGATTCAAGGCTAATTTGTCAGATGTAATTAAAGGGGAGCGTTGGAGATACTTATACATGTTAGGCAAATAAATTATTCAATCATGTAGCGCTCCTGGACCATCTCACCATTTCAACACTCCCATAACATGTTCAACTTCCAAGGGGTGCCGTTGCCATAAATCTATCAATCTGAGGGGAAATTAACGACATAATTTTTATATAAATTTAGATGATCATGGATTGAAGATGTATACATAGTTAGTGTTGTACACAACTATAGCTTCTTTGATGTTTCATTGTTCTATAAATTCATGTCTCTCAGATTTTGTTAATAGTTGTAGTTGCATGTTGTTCTTGTCAGTGCTTTAGGGTTGTAACTCTTCTTGGGCTTTGGAGTTTTGATCTTATCCTAATATCGGCTTTCATATTTGTCTATGTAATTTAGAAACTGTAGCTATGGTTCATTGTATTCTTGTGTGCTATGTTTCTTTCAAACTAGTGAATTTGGTGAATCTACGATATTTGTATGTATGTTTAGTTTGGGAAGATGATCTTAATTAACATTCATATCTGGTATACAATTTTTATTTCAATGTATTAGAAGGGAGGAACAACTAAAAGTAGAACACTCACTGTGTTTAATTCTTAGAATCATCGTTGACTTACAAAAAGGGGAATGAATGAAAATATCAACACAATGAGAGTGAAATGATCAATCCAAGACATTGCTAGCATTGGTTTTAAGGGAACCATTTGATCCAACATTGTGCATTTATATATCCACCACTTGAAGGGAATCCAACAACATTAGGCACTGAGTTGTTAAAAACATATGAAAGTTCAAACAATATTTTATTTCCCTACTATTATTTTTTTACGGATATTGTGCAAGGGAGATCAATGTTTATTTATGCATGTTCCACCTTCTAGAGGAAACTAATCTATTTTAACTTCCCAAAAGCCAACAAAGGTGAGTGGTGTGCAAGTAGAACCTCAATAAGTGGATATGAAAGCTCCTAATGTTGTTGATAATAGCATTGTTAAACCTACATTTATACAAAGCACATTTACGTTTAGTTACTAAATGAAGATAAGTGTGTTATTGATGTTGGAACTCCAAGTCATGTAAAGACAGATGAACATGCTTCAGAATGTTATTTTCCTAATGTTGAATTGTAGCCACTAAACGTGCTAGATGCTTATGATAATGAATTGTGTTTTGTTACGAGATCTCCTGTACATGAGGTTCAACCTACACATGATTAGTTGGATAATGATATGAAAAGTGAGTAGTGCTTATAGAGGAGTGATTTGACGCACTTGTAGATGATGGAATTGAGAAACTTGGCTATCAAGAGGAACCTCAATATTGTTTTAACTTATATAAATAACAAGGAAAATAAATCACTCATGGTAGGTAAAGGATTATACCAATGGCATATGAGTTGTTTCACTTTAATTATAAAGGTGTGCATGATGACATAGGTTACACTAAAGGTATAATTTAGTATTGTCACATATTATTTGATCCATATGAAGAACACATACATTCTTCTTATGACCATGTTAACTGGTATAAGTGAAGGGATTTTGATGATAGGGTATCCAACGAAACACTATTTCTAAAAGAAGGGGCTTATCATTAGAAATATAGTCACAGTAAGTGAATAATGGATCTTCACTATCAATGTGGCAAGATCACGGGGACTAATAGAACATAAATAAATCACATGTCCAAATAAACATTGTTGTTATATTCCAAATCGGGTGAGCTTCCATGTAGACACAGTTAATGAGGAAATTACAAAAGATATCATCATAATGCAATAGCTTGGTGGAAGAAATATACCAGGAAAATAAAATGTGAGTGCACTCTCGCATGCCATTAGGTTGTGGTAGCTTATCTATAGGGTTATTTCACAAGGTGGAACCTAACTTTCAATAAATTCAATAAAATTTTCACTAGACAATCTTAATAGGTAGGCATGATTCTAGTGAACATTATAGGAGTAGACACAAGAAAAAGGAGAGAGGAAGATATGAAATCTATGACTTGTTGAACACAAAAAAGAGAGAGGAGATAGTCCAAATAAAGGACAAGTCAAGCATCATTCGAAATCATAGAAATAATTTTATTTTATAATTTAGGTATATGTTGCACTTATATGTTTAGTCATATGAATGCTACAATTTGTTGTAATAAATTTAGAATGCTTGTTGTACTTGAATTGAAATGATGTGTTGCAATGGGTCTAATACTATAGTTATTTTACACCTCAATTCTAAATTTATGTTGAAGTTCCAAGAATTCTTGAAGATAGAGAGTATTTCATGTCATGGTAAGTCTAGTTGTCCTTGGAGAGATATTTAGTCTGATCAAATATTGAGCTTGTGTTGAAATTGGCCATTCTTGTTGGTTGCCATAATTGTCTTGTTTTTCACCTAAATCACCCTACCTTATCCTCTGTTTTACAGCTTAAACAATATCTCTATGCAAGTATTTTTAGTTATTTTATCATTCTTGGCTAAATGGATAATGTATGCTCATTTTAATTAAAAGTAAAAAGGTCAATGTTTTTCTATGTAACTTTCCATTTGTATTACCTTATGACTATTAAAATGTATGTTTACAAATTCGAGATGAGAAGTGGCTATGGCACAGGAAGATCCTAAGAAATCATGCACTCATCCTTATTCCTACATTGAATATGGAAGCCATTGGTTCAAGAATCTAACTCAGAGTCGGTCCCAGTTTTCTAGGAAGAAAGATGATGAGCCTCATAATTGGGTAATTATATGGGCCTTAATTGGCCTTAATTCACCTCCTAGCTTAGTCAAACCAACTATTCTCACAACTTATTGCATACTTTTGATTATACTTTTTTTATGAGATGAGTTAGAGTTGGATATTTTTCGTTGTGGTATAATGTGCATGTAATGCAGGAATAAAGGATAAAAGCAAGGAACTGTGGAAAAGAACTTGGTAAAAACTCAAATGGGACAAGGGAGAGGAATTATAGGAGGTAAATCCTCCTCATTTACTACCCCTCCATTTGAATATTCCTCCGTCAGCTCAGAGTGCAAACAGCCAAATCATGAGTACTGGAAGGCGATTGAGCAAGTGACAAGTGATAGAAACTAGTTTATCTTGAGTTGGGAGCCGAGCCTCTTGAATTTGAAGGAAGTCGTTGGAGACTTCAGATGTATAAGTAGAGAGGCTTAGACCTCAGTAGGATTTGGATTTTTATTGTAAAACTCTACTTTATTTCTAAGTTGCAAGACTTGTGACAGTTTTTTATGTAAGCCATGGTTTTGATAATGAGCATGAGTTTTGTTTTGAGCCAGCACTAAGTTAACTCAGAGGGTTGAAGCTCTCGGGTTAGGGCCCAACCTGAGCAACCAAAGCTCCTCTTTATTGTACATGTAAGCTAGCATAGATTCCCCATTTTCTATTCATTTTCTTAGGTATCTGCATTTCCATTACAGGGGTACAGCGTAGATGATTCATGGTTCAATTATTCATTTTCTTAAGCAGCTACATTTCCATTATAGTAGTATAGCATAGAGTTATGGTTTAACTATTCATTTTCTTAAGTAGTTGCATTTCCATTACATTAGTGTAGAGTAGATTGGTTTTGCTTTAGTTTACTTCCATTTGTGCCTTCTTTCAATTAGCAGGGTAGCTATGAGAAAATTATCACCATAAGGTTGTCCATAGGTGTCTCGGCCTCACCTCCTCCCTTTGGGACCATGACTTGAGGAAGAGACCCTTCAGCAACCCCAAAAACACAGGTTTCTAATTCTCGCATGAGCTTTGGAGTTCATTGTTTGATGCAGTTACCTGTTTCATTTCATTGTCATATTTTTCCATCACTCTCGGTCCACCCTCACCCTCATCAGTTTCTGTTGCTTTCATTGAAATCTCCTTCAGCACTTTCTTCATGCATAATTTCCTTATCGTCCGATTCACTAGTTTATCCAATGACCATCGCGCATGAAGTCTTCCACCTACTCTATGCGCTCTAATCTCCACCATCAATATGTCTCTTGATCCAACGACTATTGTGTCACCTCAATACTTTATGTGCTCCAATCTCCACAATCGATCTGCTTAGCTTGATCCGACGACTATTGTGCAATCTCGCGCAGATTCTTGCACGACCATTATCTGCCCGATAGCACACAAGAAAAGTGTTTTTCTCCTACTACATGCCACTCACTCAGGGTAATCGTGTGAAATTTAGAAATACATCTTACAACTTTGAGGGCGCGCGAGAAACTTCTTACCACCTACAAAACCTGCTCCATCATTTCGCACATTTTTATCTACACCACTCATCTTCTGATTAATCATGTCCATCCATCTATTAATTTAAGTCTTTGCAATAAGATCTCCATTGTTCATCCTGTTTGGTAACCTTGTTTGTTCATCTATTCAATAAATAGCCCGTGATAAGATCTATGTCGTTCATCCTGTTCGGTAACCCTGTCGTTCATCTATTCACTAAACCACCTGTGATAAGATCTCCATTGCTCAGCCTGTTCGTTAATCTTGTTCACCCATCTATCTACGTAATCTCCAATGATAAGATCTCTGCCGCTCATCTTTCATTATGTCCTCCTTTCACTGATTTCATCCTCCGACTGCTCTTTCGCTTGACTCCTTCTAGAAATGTTTGTTGCGTATTAGTTAAACGATGCCACCAAATTAGTTTAGTTTCCTTGCTTGCACATTCTTAGGGTTGATGATCTTTACTTCATCAAATTAGATAGCAGCATTAGAGTAATGTTGATTTAGCAATTCTTCTTAGCATAGTTGTTCAAATGGTTAATTAGGTTATGTTGTGAGTTAGCATTACATGTTGTTTTCTTCATTACTGCAGTAGAGTAGCTCTCTCTTAGAATATATTTGCTCTTCTTCCATCAAAGAATCAAGATTCTTCTAACTCTATAGATGTCTGACTTGGAACCCATGGGGTCTCTTGCCAAATAAACAGTGACAACAGGCGGGACCTTCACCTTTACTTGTGCATATAGCACTGTCACTTCCAAGTTTGCACGAACCCCAGGTTGATAAGTAAAGCTAGTAGTTGTGGGAGTTGCAGCATTCTTGTTGCAATACCTCGGCTAATCACTTTTTCTACGAAGTAATCTAGTAGCTTCCTTTCTTTCATTTGTCATTATCTGCTTTCCTTTCCATTCCACAAGTAGAATTTCAATTTAGCAAGTAGTATTTTTATTAGTAGTTTTCATTCAATCAACAATTTCATTTTGCAAGTAGAATTTCAATTCAGAAAGTAATTTTTTTGTCAATAGTTTTCATTCAAATTAGCAATTTCATTTATGCAAAGTACTTTCCTGCTAAAAAAATCTTCCAAAAACCAACCGAAAAAAATTTCTTTTCATGCCTCGTAGGAATAGTGATAATTTAGGGAAATCCTTGCCAAATACCCCCACTGCATCCAACAATCAACCTTCTCTCTTCTTCTGTGACTGTGAACTGGAAGAACCTTTAGGTGAGCAACCTTACATATTTGAAGAACCTACAGGGGAAGAAGAAGAGGAAGAACCCATTCCTACTGAACCAATGGCTGAAAACCGAAATGACGTAGGAAATGGAGAGATAATTGAGGGTGCCTTCCCCATCAGGGAGATCAATGGGGACATTAAGATGAAGAATATATGCCCCTTTTCTCTACCGCATTTCCATGGCCTGGCCACAGAGGACCCTAACACTTTCCTATTTGTTTTTGTTGTTATATGCCAACCCTATGACTATACAAATGATGAGAAAACGTTAAAATTGTTTCCATCTATCCTCAAGGATGCAACATTGCGCTGGTTCATGGGTTTACCTAGAGATAGCATCATAATTTGGGCTCAGATGCAGCAATATTTTAACAAGAAATATAGGGAATACTATAGGTCAAAGGATACTAAAGAAGAGATTTTCAATATGACCATAGGCTAGGATGAATCCCTAGAAGACTACGAAAAAATATTCCAACTCAGTTACAAAAGGGCCAGGTTCACACTTGACCCTGAGTCACTAAAGTTGGTCTTACTTAGAGGAGTAATGGAATATCTTCTAGATACCTTACACATGTTAATAGGAGGAGATATCTACCAATTACCCTATGAGGATATCAAGATTGTATTTAGAAACCATTCTAAGGCAACCAGGAAAAAGGGTAGGGGTAGTCCACTTATGGCCAGTACATCATCCTCCAACTCATCCATCAAGGGTGAAATTGGAAATATGTTGGAAGATTTCAAAAATGATATTCTGCAAACCCTTGCCTTGAAATTGGACACCATGAACATCAAAAAGAAGTAAGAGGAGGTAGAGAGAGCCTTGGCCATATTTTGTCCTAGATGCACCAGGAGGCATCCTAGGAACAAATGTCCATTGAATTGTATTGAGATTCGCTCAGTATATGAAGAAAACCACTCCACAGACAAGTGCCCTTCTTTACCTAGACTCAAATTCATATATCAAGGAGCTGAAGGTGTCACTAAGCAGCTTTGCTACATCAACCAAAGGAGACCTCCTAGGCCTAGACCATTCTAGCAAGGTATGCAAGGGTCATCCCTTGCATATCACAACCCCAACCAAACTACAACTATACCTTCTTAGGGACCCCTTGGTCATCCTTCCTAGTCTACACCCCTTCCTTGGTCCTATGCATCTCAGTATCATTCCCAACTAGCTAGCTAGTCATTTCAACCTTATGTTCAACCACAACCTCAGTGGAATACCCCACTCCAGGTGTGGAGGTCCCAATTCAACAATGTTCCAGCCCTATTTCCTCTGCCACCTACCCAACCACAACTCCTACACTCTGCTCCACCCAAGAAAGCCCAGATGCCTACCCAGCCAAATCTGAACCCAGACAAAAGGCAGGCTCAACAAGTATACAATGGAGAGAAGTCATACCCAGCTTATGCTATAGAAATCCAGGAAATCAACCTAAGATCTGGGAGAATTCTACCAAAGAACCATCCTCCCTCTCCACATAGTGAGGTTGAGGAAGAAAGAGAGGAAAGAAACCTTAAAGTAAATCCACCCTTTCCTGAGAGATTAACCCAACCACTCTAGCCTACCTCAGAAGAAACTAAACTTCTAGGAGAATTGAAAAATATATGTGTAAAGATTCCCCTTCTCCAGGAAATCAAAGATGTTCCCATTTACAATAAGTTGATTAAGGAGAAGTGCTTCAAGCATCCAGGAAGAAGAAAAAGGGATGCCCCTACCATTAATGTCATTATGCAATTGTCTGATTAATGCTGGGGTAGGTAATATGTCCAAAACATTTAGACCCTGGAATCCCTATAGTAGATGTGCACGTCAATGGCACCATTGTCCCAAATACTCTAATTGATCTTGGGGCTTCTATTAATGTGATGACCACGGACACCATGCTCGAGCTCAACCTCCAAGGGTCATTGAGGAAGACCACAATAGTTCTGCAACTTGTAGACCGTTCCACAGTCACCCCCGAGAGAATTGTGGAGGATGTGATGATCTCCATTGACTCTTGGGAGTACCCTGCAGATTTTCTAGTTCTCCAGCCTAAGGCTAAGATTACTGGTTACCCTCTCATCCTTGGGAGGCCATGGTTGGCCACGTCTGATTCTTACATTAGTTGTAGAGCTAGGAATATGACCATAAAGAATGGGCATATGTCCAAACAGTTAGTCCTATACCCTCTTTCTGAACCTTCCCTAGAGCATGATTTACCTTTATAGTTGGAGGAGGAGGAAGAAGATGAGGTTTATTCAGCCTAATGTTATGCTTTGGAAGCAACCATAGGAGGAGGACAGCAAGATGAGGATGACTTAATTGAACACCTGCTCCAAATTCCAACTCCCAGTTCATTACCATTAGAAGAATAGGTAAGGGAAACCTAAACAATCATCCAATTGACTTATGCTTGGACGATTCCAACCCACTCCATGTCAAAACCATAGGATTTTGTCCAAAGAAAACTTTGAAAATTAATCCATCTCTTTATGCTTTAGAAAAGGAAAAGCTATGCATCATGTTGAGAGAAAGACTAGAAGCCTTCGCTTAGAGTTACAAGGAAATGAAGGGAGCACACCCCTCAGTGTGTACTCACCACATATACATCAAAGAAGGTTGCAAGCCAGTCAGGCAACCATAAAGGAGGATGAATCCAGCTCTTAAAGACATAGTCAAAGAAGAACTACAAAAACTGCTAGATGGAGGATTCATTTACCCTATCTCAGACAGTGAGTGGGTCTCTCCTTTTGTGTTAGTTCCCAAGAAAAATGGTAAGTGGAGGATTTGTGTCAATTATAGGGAGTTAAACAAAGCCACAAAGAAGGATCATTTTCCCCTACCCTTCATTGACCAAGTGCTAGATGGCTTGGTAGGGAAGAATTTTTTTTCATTCCTAGATGGATCTATTGGGTACAACCAAATCCAAATTTGCCCAGAAGACTAGGATAAGACCACATTCACCTGTCCTTAGGGTAATTTTGCCTATATGGTCATTCCTTTTGGCCTATGCAATGCTCCTGCCACATTTCAGAGAGCAGTCTTGAGTATTTTGTTGAATTAGTACATGATTCGGTGGAAATTTATATGGATTATTTTATACCTTATGGCTGTGATTTTCAAGAAGCCCTGACTAACCTAGGCAAATTGTTGCACAAATGCATTGAAATGAACCTGTCTCTCAGTCCAGAAAAATGTGAATTCTTAGTGACTGAAGGGACTATGCTAGGTCATTCAATATCTAAGCAAGGATTGTAGGTGGACCCAAACAAAATAGCAATCATCCAAAGGGTCCCACCTCCACAAAAGTAGAGAGATGTCAGGAGTTTCTTAGGGTTATCTGGATACTACTGAAGGTTCATAAAGGACTTCAACAGGTTGGCCTCTCCTTTGTTTGGGTTGTTGGCCAAAGAATCTCAGTTTATATGGTCAAAGAGCTGTTAAGAGGCCTTAGGCATTCTAAAGGGTAGGTTAACCACTGCACCAATTCTTCGAGGCCCAAACTTGGCCCTCCCTTTTCATATTCATGTTGATGCCTCACACAAAGCCATAGGAGCAGCCTTAGGTCAAGAAGAGGAGAAATTACCCTATGCCATCTATTTTACCAGTAAGAACCTGTCAAAGGTTGAGCTAAATTATATTGTGACCAAAAAGGAACTCCTAGGTGTTGTGCATTCATTAAACAAATTTAGGCATTACATTATAGGCTATCAAACACTTGTGCATACTGACCATGCCGCAATCAAATATTTAATGAACAAACCATATGTGAATGCTAGAATTATAAGATGGTTTCTTTTATTACAGCAGTTTGATCTAACTATTGTTTATAAGCTTGGTAAGGAAAATGTTGTTGCAGACTTTTTATCTAGGATGAATCTGCCTGCAAGTGAAGAAGGAATGGTGGATAACCAGTTACCAAAAGAGCATTTGTTTGTTAATTCAGTTCTCTCCCCATGGTTTGCTAATATAGCAAACTATTTGGTATCAGCATAGTTCCCACCAAACTTGCCCTCCAAAGAAAAGAGCAAGATAGTCAGGAAAAGCGCCCCCTTCACCTGGATTGGGGCCAATGTATTCAAACGTGGCCCAGATCAAATCTCAAGAAGGTTTGTAAGGGAAGAGGAAGCATTTGACATCCTTCTGACCTAGCATGATGGGCCTTGTGGAGGTCACTTTACAACAAAGAGGACAACATTGAAAGTGTTGCAAGCAGGCTATTATTGGCCTACTCTCCATCAGGATGTGAAAAATTACATTAGTCAGTGTGATCAGTGCCAAAGGGTGGGAAAGTGTACTCCAAGAGATGAAATTCCCCTACAACCTCAAGTGACTTTCGAGCCATTTGACAAGTGGGGCATGGACTTCATTGGGCATATCAACCCTCCTTCAAAGCAAAAGCAGTACATTATTATGTGCACTAATTATTTGACTAAGTGGGCTAAAACCAAGGAGATTAAGGTAGCAACAAAAGAGAAAGTGGCTGAGTTCCTAAGGGAGAATGTATTATGCAAATTTAGGTACCCTAGAGAGCTAGTCACATACCAAGGTAGCCAGTTTACCTCCAACATGATTGAAGAACTACTTATCCATCACAAAATCAAGCATAGGACATCCTCTCCTTATCATCCACAAGTTAATGGGCAATTGGAGGTGACCAACAGGGCACTGGAGAGCATCTTAACCAAGGTAGTGAGCATCAATAGGAAGGATTGGGCATGGAGACTAGTTGAGGCCACCTAGGCCTATAATACAACATGGAAGAGCACCACTGGATTTACACCATATGAGCTGTTCTATCGAAAAAAGGCTTTGGTGTCCATTGAGTTCGAATATAACACATTGAGTATGGCAGCCCAACTAGATTTGGATCTTAGTTGTACACATAAATAAATATTGGTCCATTTGAATGGCTTGGATGAATTCAGAATGCAGGTCCTCCTACATACAAAGATAGTTCAGCTTCAGAGGAAGATCTAGCATGAAAAATATATTAAGGAGAAGCAATTTCAAGAGGGATACTAGGTATTGTTATATGATTCTAGGTATAAAGAATTCAAGGGCTAAGGACAAGATGGCTCGGACCTTATGTGGTGGAAAGATCATGATAATGGTTCAATGCAAATCAGAACTATAGATGAAGAAGCCATTCCATTTCTAGTTAATGGACACCAATTGAAAATTTACAAGAGGCCTTTATCAAAACGAGAGTTCATTAACAATATCAATAAGACAGTGATGATGGTGGAGCAAGTGCCAGCTCCTCCCTCATCAAGTCACTAAAAAGGAGAAAAAAGAATAAGGATTCAAGTGAAAACCGCCATGAGGCACCTATGTCCCATTTTTGGGTTGAAAACCTCATGAGGTAGACCAAGGATGAGAAAAATGAAAATAATAAGAAGATACCTGGGTGAAAACCTTCCTTGAGGTGCCCAGGGCAAATATCTAGGGTGAAAACCTCTCTAACGTAGCCTAGGTGTTTTTAAAAAAAAAAAATAATTATAATAAAAGAAAAAAGAGAAAAAAGACATAATTGTTATTTGCAAGTTGGTGAGAAAGACAATAAAAATGCAAAGAGAAGATCCAAAGGGAACCATGACTCACATATATTCATATCCTCCACTCCTTACCCTACATCCCTCTATCAATTCCATTGTTTTTTACTTCATTGCTTCAATTTAAGGTGAGGATTGTGTTTTCTACAAGATCCCCTCAATGGTAGATTGGTTAGGTCCCCAAAATACATTATAGACATGATCTAACCCCTCACCTCATCCATTACCATCATCCCTGCATCCACGCACACTACTACTCCCTCTATCCATTCGTTGTAGCATCCTCACAGCCCCTACCAACAACAAGACATCAGCTACAAGACATCTTGTAGGAAACCGTGTGGAAGCCTATCCCACAGTTATCTGATAATCACCCTATGAGTGGCATCAATTGAAGATTTATTAAACAAAAGGTATTATGGACTCATGTGCTGGTGTGTGTGTTCTGTGTTATTGAAACAACAGATCAATCAGATTACCAATACATATACATTTAAATGGAAAGACAACAGAGAAATACAGTAAGCAACACAAAGTCACAATCAATTTTTAATGAGTTCACCCTATTCTCCAGGGCTACATCTTTGGTCCAACTTTAGTGGTGGCCTTGTTTTATTGTGTCTTTTAGCAGAGAATTACAATACATGGACTCACTGTGAGTTCCCCTGAAGCAGATTTTGCTAGGTAGGGTGGTTCTTGGACTCCCCAAGCCACTTGGAGTACATAGACTATTGTTCTTGCTACCAGCTCTGTGACCCTCGGTCTACAGTGGAAAGAGACGAATGTGATGCTCAATCCAGACAGATTCCTCTATGGGAAGGCTTGAATCTTCAAGCTCTCTGGTGCTTGATGCTACCTGTGGTTAGCTCATCCCTCTATCCCTCTGCTTGGCTTTACTGTTCTCTGTGTTCAGTCCTCCTCTTAGGTTTCACTATTCACTATATCTCTTGGTTGCTTTGGAATCTTCTCTAAATCCTCTCCTCCTTCTTCGACTTTATCTGTTCATGGTTTTAACCATTTGATCCCTATGCCTGTTCGGTTCCTCTGTTGTCTGCACCAATTCACCTTTTGCAGCTGCACTTGGAGTTACCTGTTTGGCGTCAGCATGAACACTCAGTAAGTGGCCACGTGTCTCCATCTAACTGGTGCCAACATGCTCCGTCGGTTCATTTCTTCGATTCTATCGCAAACACGTTCTTCCTCCACCGTGGTGGTCAAACGGATTCCAGATCCCTTTAAATCACAGCTTAATTCCCTATCGATTCCGCTTCTTTCTATTGGGCACAATCTCATCCATCCAATATGGGCTGCTCCACATCCAACGTCATATGCACGTCGAGCGTGGTTGACTTGCTCAACCGATAGCGTGCGATCACGGTGGTTTTTTTGTCACCTCTGCTGCAACACGTCGATTGTTGAGTGGGATCACTTCGCTCTCCTCCAAAACCTCTTACCATTCAATGGCACCTTGATCAAAACCACCAATTTTCTAGAACGTGGGTCCTGCCTTTATCCTTTAGCACTTTTTTTTTCTCCGCCCGCAGTTCTCCGGCTCCCAACGTGACCAAGTTCTTAAGGCTTTTCCATTTTAGCCTTGTTTGCCCAGCGATGCGCGATTAGTGCTAAGCGCTAATCACTCATCAAAATTGCCTCCTTTTCTCGATCCGGGGCTCCTAGGGGTTATTTTGACCTCTTGCGTAGTCTCCATGGGCCTCAGTCAACGCACTTTGACCGAGGTCCTCGTCGTTCTGAGCTGGTTGTGCTAGTTAAGGGTGTTTTTGATGTTGTTTTGGATTCTTTAGAGATTTGTTTCGTCCCAATACAGTCAAGGTCCTTGACAGTCTTTTGTGGATCCGATTCAGATGAAGGCCTCCCTACTTAAAAAGATTTTGGACCATCAAAAGTTGGTTTTCTTCAAGCATCGACTAAGTGAGGAAACTGTTGTCTCACTGGTCCAATCTCAATCCACTTCACACTGCTCGGCTTCGAACCCTTAATTCCAATCCTGAGGTATTCCACTTGTCCACTACATGTCATCCTTACCTTCTTATCCAGCACTGTATCTTCCTCCAACTCATCAAGATATTCAGGTAGCAGGTCGTCAACAGAAGGTAATTGACTCTTCTCTTCAGGGTCCTCAATAATTGAAGGTTCAAACAACCTCAAGCAATCTGCGTTCACGACTGAGTAGATGTGCATGTAAGCTGGTAGATCAAGGCAAAAAGCATTCTCACCAAGCTTCTCAAGTATCTTGAAGGGTCCATACCTGATAGGTTTTAGCTTTTTAACTTCACCTTGCATTCTATCATTGCTGATATACAACCAGAATTGGTCTCCAACTTGAAAACTATGCTCCATTTGATGCTTATCATGCCTAGCCTTGTACTTGACCTAGCTCTTTTCCAGCTATTCCTGTACTGCCTGGTGGATCTCTTGGATCTGTTCAATGAACCTAGCTGCCATGTCCACATCACTGTGTTTATCAACCATGGTGTCTTTACCAAAGACAAATCCAAAGGAGACGTTGGTATGAAACCAAAACAGGCCTCAAAAGGAGATCTCTGTGTAGAAGAGTGTTTGGCTCTATTGTAAGCATGTTGCACATAGCACAAGTGCTCATCCCAAAGCTTAGGATGTTTGTTGCAATATCCCCTTAGTAACTAGATCACTGTTCTATTAACTACTTCTGTCTGGCCATCTATTTGTGGATGAAAAGCTATGGTTTTCTTTAATTTGGTGTCCATTAGTTCCCACAGAATAGACCAAAACTTCCCCACAAATTGGTTGTCTCAATCAGATAAAATAGAATTGGGTAATCCAAAATGAACACATACATGTTCAAAGAATAATTTTGCATTTTTTTCAGTGGTAATCTATTTACTACAGGGTATCAAAATACACATTTTGTTGAACCTATCCACAACAACATATAGATAATCATGACCTTTCCTAGATTTAGGCAGTCCTCCAACGAAATCCATGGAAATTCTTTCCTAACGGTGAGAAGGAACTGGCAATGGAGTGTATAAGCCTAGTTTTCTGTTACTAGGCTTGCTTTTAGCACACATAGCACATCCCTTCACATATCTAGAAACTATCTCATTCATTTTCGGACAATAACAGAACTTTTACAGCTATGTAACTGTTTTACTTACCCCAAAGTGACCTGATATCAAAGAAGTGTGTGCTTCCCTAATTATCTTTGCTCTCTCAGTTTGTGGAATGCAGAGTTTCCCACAATGGTATAAGAGTCAGTCCTTCACATTATAGTCCAATTCTTCTACTCTTTTGCCTTGACTCAAAGTTGCATATACATCTTTAAAGTCCATATCCTGAGCATATTGTTCTATGTAGCTTTCATGTAGCACAAAATTATGTAAGATAGATGCATTTATAATGGGTCTAGATAACATGTCTACAACCTTGTTATGTATGCCCTTTTTATACCTGATGACTAAATGAAATTGTTGTAGAAACCCCATCCATATGTAATGTCTTGATTGTTGCAATTTAGTTTGGGAGTGTAGGTATTGAAGTGGTTGATGATCAGTATGTATTACTGTTTCCTTTCCCACTAAGTAATGTTTCCACTTTTTCACACTCTGAACTAATGCATACAATTCTTTATCATAGGTAGGATAGTTAACTACTACACGATTAAAAGTCTCAGAATGATAACATATGGGTTTACCCTGTTGTGTCAACACTGCTCCCATGGCATAGTCACTGGCATCAGTTTGGATCTCAAATGGTCTTTGTAGATATGGCATTTCTAGTACAGGTGATGTACTAATTCTTTCTTTTAAGGTGTCGAAGGCTTTCTGCTATTTGCCTCCCCACTGAAACACCTTGTTCAATCCTGTCAAATCATGTAATGGAGCTGCAATTGAGGAAAAATTTGAAATTAACTTCCTTCAATACTGTGTTGCTCCTTAGAAGCTTCTCACTTCTGTAGTAGACTTGGGTTTAGACCAGTTCATGATGACTGCCACTTTAGAGGGATCTATTTTCAATTCACCTCCCCCTACTATATGACCCAAATAATTTAGAGAGGTTTTGCCAAATTCACGTTTGGAGAGTTTAACATAAAGTTTTTCTCTTCTCAAAACATCTAATGTCTACTTAACATGCTTTAAGTCTACTTCCCACGTTTTACTAAAAATCAGAATGTCATCCAGATACACAATAACAAAATCATCAAGAAAAGGTCTAAGTACATCATTCATTAATCTCATGAAAGTAGCAAGGGCATTGGTCAAGCCAAAAGGCATAACTAGCCATTCATACAATCCCTGCTTTGTTTTGAAAGTAGTCTTCCATGCATCTTGCTCTGCAACTCTGACCTGATGGTATCCACTGCGCAAATCCAGCTTGGTGAAATAAACAACTTCCTTCAATTGATCTAAAAGATCACCTATGCGAGGAAGGGGATAACAATTTTTTATTGTTGTCTTATTCAGTGACCAATAATCAATGCACATTCTCCACGAGCCATCTTTCTTTCTCAGCAAAATGATTGGTGACCCACATGGTGATGTGCTAGGCCTGATGAACCCTTTCTTGAGAAACTCCTACACCTGCTTCTTGATTTCAGCATTCTCTAAAGCAGAAAACCTTTTATACCGGTAGCTGCAATGATTGTTTCATCTCTTGAGTCTAACCCCAAATCTTTTTGAATAGTTGTAGCAGTATTCTTCTTATTTCCCTCGAACTTCTTAGGTCTTAGCTCTAGATGCAGAATCCAACAGTGCTCATCATCATGCCCCTCCTTTTTACAGTGAGTGCATGAGGCTTTGCCTTTTTGTGCAGTGTTAGCCTTCCTTATTTTCCACTTCTGCTTTCTTTTCTCCTTTCTCTTGCTTACAGTGGGTTGGGATGGTCCCCAAACTTCTTGATTTCCATTGTTTCCTCTAGCTTCTAGATGAGTAGCTTGTAAAGATACTTCATCTATACTAGTGGGATTAAACATGAGGATGGTATGCCTCATGTAGCTGTGTAGACCACCAATGTACTTCAAAAGAGTTTCTAGTGAGTCTAATGAGATATCCAACATCAATGCTCTCTTTCTGAATTCTTGAGTATACGCTTGTACACTTTTCCCTTTCATCTACCGAAGAGTTTTCCAACTCATCATGGCTTGTTTCACGTAGGCCAATCGATAGAGCTGCTTTTTGATTGCAACGACAAATTCACTCCAGACAGAGATGGTCTTACCATGTCTTTTCATATCAGCTTGGGTTTTGCATTCCCACCAAACCAAGGCAGTAACTCCTAGTCGTAGGCTTGCCAGCTGAATCTTACTCTTGTTTGAGTCTATGTTTTGTACCCTACAATACACATCAATTTGTCTAATCCAATTGTCCAACTTTTCAGCATTTAGCTCTCCGTCATATATAGGCAAATCAAATTTGACATCTAGTTTAATCAAAGATGCTTTCTTATTATGCACAGGGCTATTAGGAGGTGTAGGAAAGCTTTCGTATTTCCCCTTTTCTTTGGAGTGGTCATGGGAATGAGATTCATATTCTTCTTTATCTAGTTTAGAGCCTGATGAATCTTCATCCTTATGCTTTCTAAAGTCCCTATACATTTCTTCTACCATAGACTTTATAGCTAGGAAACTTTCTATGAATTGAGGGTCTGGCCCTATAGAACCTTCTTCTGACATTGTCTTGTTCGAATAGACTCTCCCAATTTTAGGATTAGTTTCCACCAACTCTCCTTCTCCTAATTTGAGCTTTGATCTAGTGGGTATTCACAACTAAACCAACACAAGCTTGTCTAAACTTACAGCCTAAAGCTCTGATACCACTTGATATGATAATCACCCTATGAGTGAACTCAGTTAAGATTTATTAAATAAAAGGTATTACAGACTCATGTGTTGGTGTGTGTGTTCTGTGTTATTGAAACAACAGATCGATCAGATTGCCAATACACAAACATTTAAATGGAAAGACAGCAAAGAAATACAATAAGTAACACAATGACACAAATAGTTTTTAATAAGGAGTTCACCCTATTCTCCAGGGCTACGTCTCCGGTCCAGCTTCAGTGGTGGCCTTGTTTTATTGTGTCTTTTAGTAGAGAATTACAATACAGGGACTTAATGTGAGTTCTCCTGAAGCATATTTTTCTAGGTAGGGTGGTTCTTATATTCCCCAAGCCACTTAGAGTACACAGACTCTTGTTCTTCCTACCAGCTCTTTGACCCTTGGTCTGCAGTGGAAAGAATTGAATGTGATGCTCAGTTCGGACAGATTCCTTTATGGGAAGGCTTGAGTCTTCAAGCTCTCTAGTGCTCAATGTTTCCTGTGGTCAGCTCGGCCCTCTGTCCCTCTGCTTGGATTTACTATTCTCTATGTTCAGTCCTCCTCTCAGGGTTCACTGTTCATTGTCTCTCTTGGTCACTTTGGACTCTTCTCTAAATCCTCTCCTCCTTCTTCGACTGTCTCTTCATGGTTTTAACCATTCGATCCCTATGCTTGTTCGGTTCCTCTCCCATCTGCACTGATTCACCTCCTGCAGCTACACTTGGAGTTCCCTGTTCGGCGTCAGCATGAACGCTCAGGAAGTGGCCACGTGTCTCCATCTAATTGGTGCTAGCATGCTTCGTCGGTTCATTTCTTCGGTTCTATCGTGGACACGTTATTTCTCCACCGTGGTGGTCGAATGGATTCCAAATGCCTTTAAATCACAGCTTAATTCCCTGTCGATTCTGCTTCTTTCTATCGGGCACAATCTCAATCGTCTGATCTGGGCTCCTCTATATCCAACGTCATACGCACGTCAAGCGCGATTGACTTTCTCGACCGATAGCGTGTGATCACGGTGTTTTTTCTCTCGCCTCCACTACCACGCATCGATCACTAAGTGGGATTGCTCCGCTCTCCTCCCAAACCTCTTACCGTTCAAGGGTACCCCGATCAAAACCGCCAGTTTTCCAGAGCACGAGTCATGCCTTTGTCCTTTAGCGCTTTTTGTTTCTCCACCTGTGGTTCTCTGGCTCTCAACGTGAACGAGTGCTTAAGGCTTTTCCATTTTAGCCTTGTTTGCTCATAATCGCGCATCAAAATTGCCTCCTTTTCCCTATCCGAGGCTCCCAGGGGTTGTTTTGACCTCCTGCGTAGTCTCCATGGGCCTCGGTCAGCACGCTTTGACTGAGGTCCTCGTCGTTCTGCGTTGGTTGCCATGGCCACTAGTTCAGGGTGTTTTTGATGCTGTTTTGGATTCTTTAGAGATTTTTTTCATCCTGATATAGTCAAGGTTCTTGATAGTCTTTTGTGGATCCATGTGGCAGCCTATCCCATAGAATATCAATCATCAGCTATAGGTCTCCACTAGGATGATCCAAGAGCTCCACGGCAGCAGCAACAACATTAGATCTTCAGTCACAAACACTTGCAAAAGCTAATAAACCATCAGTAGACAGCAGAGGAGGAAGAAGAATTACCATCAGCAGCACCTCTGATCTTCAACAACTACAACGTGGCATAGAGACCATAAGTAAGTATCCCTCTCGCTCACTCATATGCATCATTTGATTGAAAGTTGTAAAGGGTACGAGGTAGTTGGTTTATAAGTAAAAAGGTGGCAAAAAGGAAATTATTTAATAAGTCAAAAGAGAATGCAAGAGTTTGAAAACAGTGACGTAAGGTGGGGCCTCGAACCATATTAAAGTTCGAGTGGTAGCTCAAGATTTAAGTAAACGTGGGTTCGAGAGGTAGATAAAGTGCTCTGCGGGGGAGCAACGTGCACAAGTTATAACTCAGGCTCAACCCCTGTAGTTCACTAGAACGTCACAGTGTTTGACCTAGATCTACGGCCTGAGATTGTTGTGAGGGTTCAAGCATGATGACCAACCTATAAACTTCCTTCCACCATAGTGGGACACCACCATTGCCCCACTCCATCTCATCTCCTCCACATCATCCGCCACACTCATTCATTACCGTCCACCTCATTCACCATACTTTGCCACCTCATCTGTCGTTCCATAGATACAGTGTTGTTATGGAAACCACTTTAGAATGCTTGAAGAATTAAGACTTGGGGTAGAAACACCAGTTCACCAAAGACTCAACATATCATATTTCTTGATGCAATCACTCATAGACTCTAGCAGAAAAGTAAAGGAATGGAATTACCAACAATTGGCTCACCATCAGCTGATTAGGATCCTCATTAAGGATGCCCTCCAAACCCTTAGGATCCCTATAACATGGTCATTCTTCAGAAACTTACCAACAGAGGATGACATCAAAACCCTCACCCATGATGTTAGTCCTTCTGTCAGTGAGGAGGAGGAAAAACAACAAAAAGAAGGTACAGAGATAGATGGGGATGATATGGATGAAGAAGAAACTAATACAGAGGAACATGATGAAAGAGAACATAAGGATGATGATGCTGAAATAGAGGAGGAAATGAAGGAAGAAGCTAATGGAGATGAGAAAGAACAATAGAAGGACTAAGATAAGAAAAATAGAGAGGAAGAAGACATTGACACAAAAGGGGAAGAACAAAAGGAGGAGTCACCTAGGGTGTCTCCAGAAGGTCCCTGAGGGGGAGGCAGCAACTGCCATCACTTCTCTCAGCACACCGGTCAAGAAAAAAGGGAAAAGAAGGAGGCAAATCCCTCTATATTTCAGAACAAGAAAGAGCACACGAATCAAACAAGGGAAGCCACAAATATCAACAAAAAAACCCTATTGAGATTGAAGATTCCCCTACACCAAGGGACAAAGAAGCAATAATGAGAGATCAACTTGAAAGGGAAAATGCATGGCTAAGAGGACAACTGCAGGAAAAGGAAAACCAACTATCATATATGGCCAGCCTCTCCTTGGAGGCCATCCAGTGTAGGATGCTATCTAAATCCTATGCTCTTTACCTCAGAGAACAATGGCTGCAATTTTAGATTAAAGCACTAGCATGAAGGGGCATCATGCCATTTCAGGACAACAGGCAGTTTATTGATCTTTGTGATCAAAGTGCACTAGAGGATAGGGCCAAAATGGTTGAGTTTTACTTGCACAACATGGCCCTCACAGACATGAATATTTGGGATCCTAATGCAGAGCTACGAGATATATAATTAATGGCTTTGGCATCATCTATGAACCATGAGAAGTCAAGGGTTGCAGAGATGAAAAGAATATTGGCCAGAGAGAAAAATGAACCTCTTTTCATCAGAGCTAAATAATAAAATCCCATGGTGCTAATCAGCAGCCATAATCTAATTGCAAATGATCCTCCACTGGCACCTAGATATATTATTGCCCAAGAGCAAGCAATTTCACATTTTGAGGATATGTTTAGGCTGCTAAGAGATGATAATATACATGCCTACTAAAGGAGATGGAAGACACTACCACACAGCTTGAAGATCAGAAAATATCACTCTCCTCAAAGGTTGAGAGAGGCACTCAATAGGACACTTATGTATAAGCAATTGATGCAAAGGTTGAAAGTCAATTGGATAGGCCTAAAAAACTCAGTCCACCACTACTCCTAGGGATGCTAGAATGGGAGAAAAGAAAAAGAGGAAAATAGGCAATGGGAAGAAGTAGAAAGGAAAGCAGGCTTCTATAAACGAGAAAAAGAGACCACAACAGAAGCATGGGATGTCAGAGAGGCTACCAGAGCCATGAAGGACGTGGACATTCACTAAGTTGCTTAGAGAATGAGCAACACTTTTAGTAGGGGGCTGATGATGAGGCTCATCATTGGGTAATTATATAGGCCCTAATTAGCATTAATTTAGCTCCTAGCTTAGTCAGACCAACTATTCTCACAATGATCTAAAAATCACTTGAGAGTGATCTCAGTCAATTAATTAATGTAGGTATTACAGACTCATGTGCTAGTGTGTGTGTGTATGTTATCTTAGGCAATGGATCGATAAGATTGCAAAATACATAGACACTGGAAAATAGTAAGAGAAACACAGTAAGCAAATGCAAAACACAACAAATTAATAAGGAGTTCACCCAATCCTCATGGGCTACGTCTCCGGTCCAGCTTTCAGTGGTTGCCTTTTCTTATTGTGTCTTTAAGTAAAGTTTTTAAAATGAGGATCTCAATTTGAGTCTCCTGGAACATATGATGCTTAGCACGGTGGTACTTGGATCCCCCAAGCCACTAGAGTGCAAAGACTCCTCCTTGTTAAGTCTCGATGGGATGAGTCCAGCTTGGTACTCAGTTCCTGAAAGATATCCTCATAGGGATTGCTTGAACCTCTCAAGCCTCGATATGTCTACTAGATGCTGCCTTTGCTCTGCAGGTCATCTCAACTCTCTGCTCTCTGCTTCTTACTCCACTCTCTATTCTCTTGTCTTTGTCTCCTCCTTCTCCTCACTTGTCTCTGTTCTCTGCCTATTTGTGGCTTATAGCCAATCCGTCTCTTGACTGTTTGCTCCCTCTACCATCCCTTCGGTTTGCCTGCCTATGTCCAGCTGGAATTACCTACCTTTGCGTCATCGCCACTATGTAACATCTCACAGGGAGGTGGCCACTTGTCCCTTTTCCAACTGAGTGCCAGATCTTCCTCAAAAGGTTCGGTATTTCGGTGACTCTGTGAAATGATTCATCCACCAGCTCAGTGGTCAAATCAGACTTCAAACTTTATATTCCTCAGCTTATTCTTCCGCCAAATCTAGTTTCCCATCAGGTGCATTCTCCACCATTAGATCAGGGGCTTCCAGATCCTATGGTTATTGCTCTTATCGTGCACTTGACTTGCTCGAACGTTAGCCTGTGATAAGATCTCTATCGTTCATCCTGTTTGGTAACCCTGTTTGTTCATCTATTCACTAAACTGCCCGTGATAAGATCTTTTCCATTCATCATGTTCGTTAACCCTATTCATTCATCTTTTCACTAAACCACTTGCAATAAGATCTTCACCGCTCATCCTATTCATTAATCATGTTCGCCAATCTATATACATAATCTCCTACGATAAGATCTCCATCGATCATATTTCATTACATCCTCCTTTCATTGATTTCATCCTCCAACTGCTCTTTCGATTGACTCCTTCCTAAACTTTGTTCTGCGTATTAGTTAAACACTGCCACTAGATTAGTTTCATTTCCTTGCTTACACATTCTTAGGGTTGATGCTCTTTACTTTTGCAACTTAGATAGCAGCATTAGATTAGTGTTGATTTAGCAATTCTGCTTAGGATAGCTATTTAAATGGTTAATTAGGTTATGGTGTGAGTTAGCATTACATGTTGTTTTCTTCATTACTGCAGTAGAGTAGCTCTCTCTCAGAATAGATTTTCTATTTTTCCATCAAAGAATAAAGCTTCTTCTGACCCTATAAAAGTCTAGCTTGGAACCCCTAGGGTCTCTTTCCAGATGAACACTAACAATAGGCATGACCTTCACTTTTACTTGTGCAGATAGAACTGTCACCTCCAAGTTTGTATGAACCCCGAGTTGATAAGTAAAGCCGGTAGTCATGAGAGTTGCATCATTCTTGTTGCAATACCTAGGCTCATTAAAACATATGCATTCACTCCTGAGGACATGTTCCTGTTTTCCTACAACTGGCTTGGAGTATTGGAGGGTTCCTAAAGTTAGATATTAGTTGCCAAAAACGCCATATTTTGTTATCAGTTTGATATGGCCGCGGGCCTTAAGATGGAAGTGAGCGATACTATGAACAATTTTGGTGTTTATACTTTCGGAAATTTGTATTGCCATGACCTATCTGAGGCTTGATTCATCACTATGCATTATGTATCGAGAAGAGACTTTTGTTGTTTAATAAAAGAGGGCTAATTCCAGATTCATGTGTTCATGTATTTTACTTCTTGTGATGATCAAACTGTTCTTATAGATTAATGTCATTTCTTAAACATGGAAACGAGTTGGTTGGATAGAGCCCAACCAACCTAGCTCATTAGTTATCTGTCTATTATATCGTGCAGTGAGTAAATGATGTGATACATATTTTTGTGTGAAGGTTTTCTTGTAAGAGGTGCACCCGATAAGACAAGCTCTTGTGTGTTTTCTTTCGAAATGAGCGATAAATATTTAGATATATATCTTTATGTTCTTGTGTTTATGCTTGGGGTTTACTTTTAAGCAGAGCTTTCCTTGCCGTTGAATAATTTATTTCCTTTATTGTAAACCATAGTAAGGGTTTGAATCTGGAAATTCTCTTTTGATTTGGAAGTGATCTCTTTAGTTTAGATCTACTTTGTGGTGCACACATACTTCCTAAGATAAGATCCACATAAGGGTTATTTCAATATTGCTTGACAATGGATATGTTCATTCTTTAAAGTATCTTCCTTTCATAGTAGGAAAGTGAAAACCCTTGTTCTAGTACCTATAGCTATTTGCCAGCCTTATTGTGCAAGTGAAGTTATTCTTGGTTGAGGATCTTTTGATTTAACATTCCATAATTATTCTAGGCCCGATAAATGAAATTTCTCCTTTGGATATTTGGAAATGATAAGTGCAAGAACATAATAATCTTATCTTTAATTAAATTGGAGTCATAAATTGAGTTTTATTTATAAAGTTATATGCACAAAGGCTGGTCTTTAACATAACGATAAACCACAACGATACAAATATATTTATTAGGTGATTTTCCTATTTATGCATAGGAGTTTAATATTTATTTTGATGATTAAGAAGTCTTTAGGTTCATGCATTGAAGGAGTGATGAGTCTGAGAGTTTTGTCTTAGTTCAGGAAAGGTTTATTTTCACAATATTTGAGTTTAGACTTTCTACACCATATCATTTTTAGTACAAGAATAAGGTGTTTTTCTTTAGTACATGCACAAAGTGTTACTTTTTCTCCTAGCATAGGAATAGAGTGCAGGAAATGTTTTGTTTGGCCCAGTGTAGGAGCAAAGTGGAGGAATGATTTTGCCTCTTCCAATACAAGAATCAATTGTAGGAATACATTTACATTGAAAATTCTTTCATGTTTTGAAATGATTGCGCTTGCATGGTTTTGAAATGAATCATGGATTTGTTTTCTCTTGAGTTATTTCACTAGTAGAAAATGACCTATTAGTGACTAGGTGACTAAAAGGGTAAGTCACCACGACTTTTCCAAGTGAAATACTACAAAAAATGAGCAATCTTAAGTGACAGAACTAAAAACGACTAACATAAATCACTAATTTAGTCGCAAGTTAAAATATGTGACTAGCTAATAAGTAATACAACTAAAGATGACTAACATGAATGACTAATTTAGTCTAAGAACAAAAATACAAGTACCTAAAAAGCACTACAATAATATGAATTAGATTTGTATGTTAGTCATCTCAATTGTGTTTAGCAATCTAAACATACAAATGATAGGGGATTGAAAGGTTGTTACAGATTGGTTGAAAGGTTATCCTTCCTTAAACACTTCTTCATCCTCACATGGTGTATAGGTGACCCAACTTTGCACTATGTATCTCTAATAATTTGTAATTTTAAAAATATATATATTTTAAATAAAAAAATTTTTTTAATAACAGATTATTTAATTAAAAAAATAGTAAAAAAAATTATTTTATGTATTTTTTAAAAATCTATTCATTGAATCTAATTGGATCTAGTTCTAATTTGGAATTAATTTAAAGGGAAATTTTAATTTTTAAGACTATAATATCAAATAAAAATTACTTTAATTTCATATTAACCAACATACATCCATCTTAACCCCAGATCTATTAAGCGTTGAGAGGACTCCAATCCCTCGAGGTGCAAACTTTTTTTTTCTAGTGCAAAACTTGAGGAAATGTTTTCACCTCGAGAGATTCGATCCCTCTTGGCACTTGATAGTTACAGAGTTAATTTGGATCTAGGTTGGTTATATAATACTATATAATATCTATATTTGTATTTGTGTCTCTTTTTTATTCCCTCTCTCTATATCACCCCCCAAACATACACACAATCTCTCTCCATCTCTTCCCCTTCTATGTCTATCTCTCTCTTCTCCTTCTCTCCCTCTCTATCTATATCCTTCTCTCTATTATCTCCCACTCTCCTCTCTCCCTCACTCTCTCTCCATGACTCCCTTGTCACCCCCTCTCTCTCTCCACCTTTCTCCCTCTATGTTTTTCATGTTCCCTCCCTCTCCTACCCCCTCCAATTCCATCTCTCTCTCCTCATCTCTATATTCCTTCCTCTCTATCACTTATCTATCACCTCCGTCTATCTCTCCCCACAAAATAACTATCCCTCTCTCTCTCTCATACAACTCTATCACATTCCCCCCCTGTCCTTCTCAATCTCTCTCCATTCCCCTTCTTTCTCTATCTCTATCCTCTCCTCTTCTTTCTCTTCCATCCCCCCCTCTCTCCCTCACTCTCTCTTCATCTCTCCCTTCTCACTCATCTCTCTCTCCAGCTCTATCTCTATAAGTCTTTGTTCTTTCCTAGCTCTCTCTCTCTCTACTCTCTCCTCATTCCTCTCACTCCCTCTCTCCCACCTCACTCTCTCCCCCCACCCCTCTCTCT
>APFE031028192.1:33591-54400 GCA_000404065.3 Pinus taeda | reverse complement strand
TTTAGATTCAATTAAAAAATGTTGTAAATAAAAATTAAAATAAAATATTTTTACTATGAAATAAAATATTTTGATTGTGAAATAATTTATGATTTTTGGTCATGTAGTATTGATAATCCATGGTATTGACCCATTGTATTGTAACAAAGGCTATTTTTTACAAGTTAATAATACCTACCATAATGTGTGGGTGAATATCCACGGTTAATAATCTTATCATATTGTTGTAAATTATTTTAGTTGTGAAATAAGTTATGGTTTTTGGACTCGTAGTATTGATATGCCATGATATTGGCCCATGGTATTGGTTGTAAAATATTAAGCCTATATTTTGGATCAATCATGTCAAAGAAAATAAAATAATGAAAAACTTTAAAAAAGCATGCACTATATTTAATCTATTATAATTAGTTAATTTCACTGTTCTTATTCCTTGGATCCTTAGCTAAGATGGATATATGTTGATTCTTTATATATATAATATATATATATATTATTATATATATATATTATATATATAACTGGCATAGATCCATCTTAGCTTATTTTTGTTAAAACTTTAATTAAATTTTCTATGGGAATATTTTTGTAGTCGGTTCAGGATTAGAGGGTTTAGATTCAATTAAAAAAATTGTAAAATTAAATTAAAATAAAATATTTTTAATATGAAATAAGTTATGGTTTTTTGACATGTGGTATTGATAAGCCATGGTATTGGCCCGTGGTATTATACCAAAGAAAATTTACAATTGAATATCCACGGTGAAGTCACGGTGAATATCCATGGTTAACAATCTTGTCATATTGTTATAAAATATTTGATTGTGAAATAATTTATGTTTTTTGGGCATGTGGTATTGATAATCCATGGTATTGACCCATGGTATAATAACAAAAGCTATATTGAAAAATATTATGGTATATTTTACAAGTTAATAATATCTACCGTAATGTGGGGGTGAATATCCACATTTAAGAATCTTGCCATATTGTTGTAAAATATTTTGGTTGTGAAATAAGTTATGCTTTTGGACTTTTAGTATTGATAAGCCATGGTATTGGCCCATATTATTCTAACAAACCCTATTCACAAGTTAATAACAAAATCAAAATATAACAAATTAAATATTATTATTTTCATTAATTTAACTTTTTATTATTAATTGATGTCATATTTAAATGTTTACAATTATCGTAACATGATTTTTAACTTCTTATTCTTCTTTTTAATTTAGCATCTCAGGCAAAAATAACAAATTCTTATTAAAAATAAATCATTTAATCCAATTGCAATTTATATATTTATTTTATATTATATAAATATATATTTTTTTTTTTCTATTATAAATATTTCTTTCTTTTTCATTTCCATTTTAGCGCTAGGTTCAAATAAAATATTCAAAGATTACAACATCACATTGTAGCACTGTATTTTTCTCTGCCTTGTCTATATCTGCGTGGAAATTCTAGAAGAAGGAAGACCATCAATGTGATCTATAGATTTCATGGGATTCAAACCCCAGATGGAGTTTTCATGGGAAACACCAAAGGAAGACCATCAATGCGATCATGGGATTCGAACCCCAGATAGAGTTTTCATGGGAAACACTTTAGGAGAGCATCAAAAATTAGATGGAGGAAGGGCAAGGTCACTGGGCATGGATATTTTGGTAATTTGTACATGGGAATGAATTTGGACTATGTTCTTCCTTTTTACTAAAGAGGATTTTTGTTTGTATGGGTAAATAATTTCGAGGGTTTATATGATCAAAGCATAAATTTTATCTAGAGTTGAGGGTTTAATGATTTTGATAAGGGCAAGGTGATTGGGCATGGATATTTTGGTAATTTGTACATGGGTATGAATTTGGACTCGTTCTTCCTTTTTACTAAAGACGTTTTTGTTCTTATGGGTAAATAATTTCAAGGGTTTGTATGATCAAAGAATAAATTTTATATAGAGTTGAGAGTTTAATGATTATGATATTTTGGTAATTTGTACATGGGTATGAGTTTGGAATGATCAAAACATAAATTTTATATACAGTTGAGGGTTTAATGATTATGATATTTTGGTAACTTGTACATGGGTATGAACATGGAATCTGTTCTTACTTTTTACTAAAGAGGATTTTTGTTCTTATGGGTAAATAATTTTGAGGGTTTATATGATCAAATCATAAATTTTATCTAGAGTTGAGAGTATAATGATTATGATAATGCAGATCTTGATTGCAGCTAACAATTCATCAAAAGACAATGCACAAGTAAGCATTTTGCATATCCTTATTGTACAAAGGGTTTAATGATTATGATAATGTAGATCTTGATTACGACCAACAATTCATCAAAAGGCAATAGAAATGTAAGCATTTTTCATGTCCTTATTGTACATATCAGTTTGATCCTCCCTAACATTTCTAGGATTAGAATGCATGAAATTTTAATTTTTCTTTTCACCTTTTTTTTAGTGGTTGATTGTTTGTGTAATGGACTCTACCATGCCCAAATTAAAAGGGCTCAAGTGATGCAAGAAAATTTTCTCGTAGGATGCAAATGCTAGACCTTCCTCAAACTTTGTTACATGAAATTAAAGTTTCTTGTAATCGTGAACATAAAATCTTTTTTGTTTCATCCTTAGGTTATGATCTCAATGCCTACATTTTTAAACCATGTTACTATATTTTAAGTAGAATATACTTATATCACTAAACCTTACAATTTTCCAAAGCTTAGGTTAATTTCAGCTAAAAAGAAGGAATCTGAACGACCTTTGCAATTTAGATTCAATTCTTACAGACAAGGATGAAAAATGGAAGAACTCAATGGTCTGATAACTTTTACCCACCCATCAACTTTGAAGACCTTTGATATTATTCCGAACCTAATAAAGAGAGAGAAGAAGAAGAAGAGGAAACTAGATGAGGTGGACCCTGACCTGCTTGATACTTTTCAAAAGTTGGGCATGCCCTTGACTAGAAGAAGACGCTGACCAATGTTGTTGTAGATGTTGTTTTCTGTTTTCATTGCTACCATGCATAGATAGACTCTATAGACAATTGAGGTTATCTTTTGTTCGTTATAAGAGGTAATTTGGGAGTATCTTTATCTAGTTAGGAAGTAGCTTGGCAGGGTTGTTTCTCCTGTTGATAACTATTATGATGCATTGTATTTTTATTTTTTTTGTGAGACCTCCTTCTATTAAATCTCCAAGAACACTTTGTCACCCATGGAAATATCCACTTATTTTAGGATGAATGAGATGGAGACTAGGCATTTGAGAGGACTCTTATTTTTGTAGATAAGCAGAGTTATGTGAGGTGAGAGGAGTTCTGTGACATATATTGAAAGATGAATTGTACCATTTTATGACACCAATCATCTCCATGCCACAATAGTGGATCTCTATTTCACCGAGCGAGCAATGATAAATTATTTCACTGAAAAGAATTGGTATGTCAGGGACGAGGAATATAGATGTGGGATTTATAATTTTATTATGAAAAGAGGTTTGTGTGATGGAGACAAATCAAGGATTTCATGGACTTGAGTAAAGACTAGTTCAACAATCACTCGGAAATACTCGAGCATTGTTTTGAAAGGTGATGATGCAATTGGAGAGTTCTATTATGTTGCCTTAAAAAATAACTATCAATAGGGGGGACAAAGATGATCCATATAGGGAAGAATTGTAGGAGTAAGATTTTTTCTAAAATTATATCTATAAGAAAGTCAAGGGACTACTACAGAGGATTAGTGCAGGTGCAACCAAATTATCGTAATGCAAGGAATTTTTCACAGTGTGATTTGATTCTCATCAGTGACTAGGAAGCTGCAAATACTTGTCATTACATTTAGGTACAATCGAGTTGCATTCTAAAGTCTCTAATATCATTTATTGATAGTCCTTCTTGTGTCCTCGTCTCTCTTAATTTCATTGTGGTAGGATTGGAATGGGTTAAAAAATCAAACATATCATTAATTCAAATAGACACCCACATGTCACTACATGCCATTGTGCATACTCTTTGTTTTTTATACAATTAGAAGTGAGCAATATAATTTGTGCACACACAAAAAAACCTAGCATGCATGATAAATCCCCCTCCAATTCCATTTTATATGGTGACATTTTATTTTCTTTATTTATACAGGTCATCTAGCCACATAGTGGCTACTATTGAATGTTGAGGTATATGTCATATAAATATTTTATAGTCTACTTTATTTTATATTCAAGTATTCATCATCTTTCATGTCTTATACTTTGCATTGTATCTTCTTTCATTTTTAGGAGAGGAACTCAATATTAATGGTAAGAAGCAATAACTGAAAAAAGAGGAGAAAAATAACACTGGAGCGACAAATGAAAAATGAGAGAGAGAATAGAATCTATCTAGTGATACCCTTAGAGCCAATATCTTGCATAAGACACACTCATAGAGACTGATGGTCAAGCCTTCAGAGTTGGTGAATTCACTGGAAATGCTTTGGCAACACAGTGATAATGTTTTGAAATGATGAAACAATATTTCATGTGTAAATTATAGTCCAACCCATATTAAGTTGGAAAATCATATTGTAATTCTTGATATTTTATATAATAAAATTTATATGGTTAAAATTATTTCTATTTGCACTTGATATTATTTAGCCTTGTAATTAACATATGTAACTTTGTGTTATCATATTAGATAAGCATGCACATTGTATGACATTTTCTTAAAACATAGTCACAATATCATACTAATTAATTTATGGTGATTAATAATAAACACATAAAATCAATCTAAAACTACTAAATTAGTAGTTTATATTAATTAATGATGAAAAAAAATAAAATGAATATGTGACTAAATTAGTCGTTTATAATTATTATGAATGAAATTAAATTAAATGAATATAAACTACTAAATAAGTCATTTATATAATGAATATGAAAATACCAGAAAAAGATAAGTGACTACTGCAAATGATAATTTTTTTATTTTTAAATGATGACTAAATTTTGTATATATATGACTATTAGTAGCTAATTTATAACATCTTATAACACGACTAAAATTTAGTCATATTTCTTTGGTCATTAATTGGTTTTAAATGATGACTAAAATTTGCATATATATGACTATTATTAGCTAATTTGCAGTACCTTATAACACGACCAACGTTTTGGTCATTAATTGGTATTCTCGAGGATTCATATAGTAATATATTTTGTTATATATTTGGTCATTAATTGTGACAATTAATGACTAAACCAATGAAAAATTCATAACCAAATTTATGACTAAATATACTAGATGGTAAAATTGAGGAAACCAATTAATGACTAAGATAAATAAAAGTTGATCACATTATAAGATACTGTAAATTAACTACTATTGGTCACTGACTGAAAAATGGTCGTTTATATGCAAATTTTAGTTGTTTTTTTAGTAACTAATTAGTCATTTTGTACTAGTGTTTCTTTCAAATCTTTGGTTTTATATTTTTAGTGAAAATCTAGTACTCTTGAGTGGAATGGTGTCATTGTGTTGAAAATATAGAAACATGATTCCAAGGTCTTCTTTACAGATATGTTTTATTGCACCTAAATGATTTAGTTGTAGGGTTAAATATAGCGATTACAAAACTGATCCAAAATCCTTGGCAGTTCTTATGCTACGTGTTATTGTGTTTTCTTCCCGAAGGTGTACGAAAATAAATCACTTTAGACTCTGGATTTTAAATAGTCCAAAAAATATAAATGGTTGTTAAACATTGTAGATCTGTAGCAAATGATAGAAACAAAACCTGCCAAAGCCCTGATCTATGCGAAAATCATAGTTAAACAACAAAAGGGAATAGTAAAATAAGCGCAAATAACTCCAATAATCCAATGGAAACCAAATATATAAAGAATATATTTTATTAAAAAATACGTGTGAAGGGAAAAAATAATGTTACCAGCCCCCCTCTATGGGATGGGTTGTTGGCTATCCTTAAATGTCTTCAGCTTTTATAGAGTCCCTCTCCTCTATAATGCGTAAAATCGAGCAAATAAAATATTCGAGCTCTATGAGAACTCAAATGGAAAAGAAAATGGTGAGCAACAGTGATAATAATCAGAGCTGCCATAGTGAGTGCAATAATGAAAATAATCAAAAGTGAAGAATGAATGTAAAGCCCTTCTATTTATAACAGAATATTAGGCTATCCTTGAATAATGAGCAATAATAAAATATTATTAACCCCATTCTAGAATTAGCCATTTGGAATATCTTATTTTATTTGGTTAGAGGGAAAAATTATTTAAACTTTTATTTAGAAATAGTAAATAAATAAATTATTTATTTATCATCTCAAGAAATATGGTTAAGGAAAAATAAACAAATATTGATTTATTTAATTATTCCGAACGGATTTGGTCAAACCAAACAAGGAATAATAACTAATTAGTGATTAATTAATTATTCCTAGAGAAAAATAAGATAATTAAGGGTCTATCTATTTATTCCTCATAATTTGGTCAAATGTGACAAGGAATATTAATTAGACAATGGTTTAATTAATTATTCCTAGAAGATAATTAAATAAATGGTGATTTATTTAATTATTCTTCATAGATTTAATTATAAATGACTTAACAAATATGGTTTATTATGTAATTTCTCATAGTTACTATGGTAAAATTGGCCCTACGTGGTGTACTTTGATTCATCTAGTAAATTATGGCTAGATGACCAATTTCTTATGGTAACATATTTCCCCCAAACATACGAGTGTTAGGAGCAAAACATATGACCAAAGTACATTGTAAAGACACAATCACTATACAATGAAGTGGAGTCAGAGAAAGAGAGAGAGAGACCAATGGAGCTCAAGCAAAAGAGGATAGTGACAGAGGGGGTGAGACCAATGCAAGTCTCCTTTGATGTTGTGGTGTCGAATCTCAATGAGGTGGGGGAGGCATACCTATACCAGTCGAGGTAACTTAGTACAAAAAGAATGATGCACCCAAAAACATGAAATTCAGCAATAAAATACATGTTGAATGGTAAATGACATGCTAGCATAAATGAGCCAAAAAATAATACAATGTGTCCCATATATATAATGCACTTGGAAAAAACATGATTCGAGGCTAAATACAATAACATATGAGTACATGCAATATAATGGCCCTTCCCTCAAAAAATGGGTGGGAGGGAGGGTAGAACAACCAAAGAAGCCCTGTTGAACATGAAAGAGCTCTAGAAAACTGAATGGATCATTTGAAGGAGACATGCATGCTATGAACACTGCAAGCACGATGAACTGAACCCATCAAATATGTGGAATTGCATATGAGGTTGTAGCATAATAGGAAGGCATTTACGCATATGGGGGGTTACTTGAAGGGCCACCTCCTCATGAGGTCTGAAACATCTCACACACACCCGGGAATCACTGGTATAATCTACTGCATCACTAGACCATCAAGTGTATGAATCATGAGCATGAAACAACCAAGTCAAAGGGAAGTGATGATTCCCTTTGCTTGATCGGAGGCACTGAACGAGAGTGGAAGATGGAACCAAGCTACACACCCTCTAGGTTGTTCTTCCAGAATAGATGTGTTGATGTTGACATAATAGGGCCCGTCTTAGGTGAGGAAATGAGGATCCTCAACTAAGGCACAAGGGGAATAGTAATATGACTAATGGACTGACACTAGGGACAATGGAAAAAATGAAACTGAGGGACAGACAGATGACTTCCCTTGTCAAAGCATAAAGTGCATGGTTGACCTAACAACGATTGACTCGACTCCAGAGGGGATGGTGGATAGTATGACTGAAGGACAAAATGGGTAACATGGGATGAATGGTATGCAAATATGGATGGAATATTGTGACATGATAAAATGAGACATGCAATAGACTCCATGGATGCAAAGGTGACTCATTGTAGATGCTTTGAAAAAGGGTGACTCGATGATGTTGCCACAGAGAATAGGCCCGGTGGGGACCATGAAAGCATGAGAAAATTATGGTTTCTCATGAGAAAAATCGACATGTGAGATGACAAGCACCAAGGGAATGTGGTCCCCAAAGTACAAGCATCGCATATGAAAAAATTGATTTTAAGAGTTGATGTAGTGACCCTTCTTGGAAAAATGGCTTCTAGGTGAAGTGTAAAATCATCAAAAACTAAGAGAGACCCATTATAGTACTTGATGAGAGGTTTCAAATGGTGTTGATGATTCATCAAACTAAGCTATGATTTGGTTGCAATGGGCAACAAAAACCTGTAGGTTTTTCTCTAAAATGGCGTTTTCCCTCCCATTTCAGATCTCTTGCATCACCTAGTGTTAGACCAAAGAAACCTAATCCAGTCAACTCTTCTGATCCCTGATGGTTGTGGGATGTATTTTGGTCTTAAATTTTTTAGGTTTTCAATGGTCATTTTCTCTTTGCTTAAGAAGATTGTGTTGGCAACTTGCTATCTATTTTAGATGTTATCTTCTGACCCATAAATATGATAGGAATGCGACTGAATTTTTTTTGAGAAACTATATGTAACAATGTAATCTCTTTTGATATAATAGAAGCATCTTGACTTACCAAAAAAATCTCCAAATATAAAATGAGAATAACCGTCATAGTTTTAAATTTAATATATTTTCTTCCATTCAATTAATGCTAATATAAAAGGTTCCATTAACATATTTTAAATTTTATGTTTAAAAAACAAAAATCATAATTATATTTTGGATTATTTTTTATATAAACTTAATTTATTATAAGTGATCCTTTTATAGTTTAAACTGGTTATTCATAATCTGTTCTTTTATATTATTATAAAAATTTATGTATGATAATATACAAGGGTACACTAACATATTTTCATTTTGTTTAAGAACAAACATAATTCTATTTAGTATTTTTTTATATATTTAATTTATATATAGGACTTTAATAATATTAAACATGTTTATTATATAAGGTTTTATTATATATTTTGATAATTTTACTATATATATATAGATATAAGATATAGATATATATTAGATAGGGTTATATTTTTTAAATTATAATATATTTGAAAATTTATCATCGTATATATTGTATGAGATTATAATTATTATGTAATTAATTAATATGTTTTTTCTATAGATTGACTTTAAGAGTGTTGATAGAATTGAATTCATAACTTCACAATAATAGTTCACAATAACAAATGTGTTTTAACTACAAGGACAAGGACTCAACTAATTGAGTAAACCCTCAACGCTTTTTTCTATGGTTAGCCAACACTAAAGATAAGTGACCACTACGTTCATGGAATATTTGTACGAGGCAAACCCACTCGAAAGGATCACTTCTTGCCCACTCAACCATAAAACCTAACCCCAAGTGTGTTGAGAAAATGAACTATAACTTCTCATACTAATGGTGTTTTTAAATAACTCAAATATATTTAATCATATATTTTATTTACCAATTTAAATTTTTTATAATCAATTAACATTTTTATTTAATATTTAATTTCTTTATAATATTTAATAATCATTTATTATTTATTTTTCATATTTATTTAAATTAATTAACAAAAAAAAAAACAATTGAACAAAAAACTTTAACATAATTAATTTTTAGCACTAATGAAATAAATAAATAAAACCTTGTTCTAAAACCCACTATTCGCATTTTCATATCAAGTTAATATTCCAGTACACTAACTTTCAATAAATATATATATCTATATTAATATATATATATATATATAATTATATATATATTAATTTACCAGCCTTCAAAAGTAATTATTTTCTGATTACTAATTCAATTCAATATCGTTTAAGGTTGTTATAATCCTGCCATATATTACACTAATTTAATTTTCCTTTAAATTGACTTCTTCCGTTTCAGAATTTTTTTACTCACAGATCCATCCTAATTAAGATTAAAAAAAAAAAATGATTTAGAAATTAAGTCATATATTATATATTATACATGCAAGAAAATATATGAAAACTAAATTTTAGGATATAGCTAGAACCACATATATTAAAAAGAATTATCTTTAATAAGACTTTCTGATGCCCGAATTTTAAAGTCCCATCAAACAATGAGCAAAACGACGAATTAGTGAGCCGTGATGATCAGAGGTTGAATTAGTGAGCTTTCTTTAATTTTTATTGATGTTGCATCCAAACAGCTGGATGCTATTTCCAAGTTACGGTGTGTCGTGAAATGTGTGGACAATAAAGTTGAGGCAATTTTGAGGGTAAAGCTGAACGTTTCAATCAATATCGGCGGTCGGACGGTATAGCATAAGTAGAAATTTCCAATAAAATTTTTATTACATAATTAGGTATACATTTATATCCATTACATAATTATTCATAAATAGATGAGTACAATCACACTAATAAATATAATTTATATTATATTATAAATTTTATATATCTGAATTGACATTTATCCGGGGAAAATATTTGGGGCCGACTTGGGAATAACGGACAGGAATGGCTCGTCATATATCGCTAAATGGATTGACCGCATTCTTATCAAAGCAAATATTATTGAGAATTGGGGCCTCCCGTTATCTTCCATTGCTAACGTCTTTTTGTCCGACCATAAGCCCATCCTTCTTGAATGGCGGTCTCAACTAATCAGGAAAGAATATTATTTTAAATTTAACAGAATTTTTCTTGAAGACAACGCTTTCAATGACGTCATTTCAAAGAAATGGAGGGAGCTGAAAGGTTCTGAAGACGATGTCTTTTTAACCTTCCCTGAAAAGATACAAATCCTCAAGACGACCGCAAAAGAGTGGCAACATCATAAGGTTACTCTGGACAAATAGGAGCTATCGCGCATACAACGGGCGATGGATGCCTTAACAACGTCCTCCCCAAATTTGATGTCTTTTGACAAAAGGAGGTCATTAAGGGCTCTTGAGAAAAGGAAGCATCATCTCCTTTATATAAAAGAAGCTTCATGGCGTCTCAAAAGCCGTGCTTTGTGGCTCAAGCAAGGTGATCGTAACACAAAATATTTTCAAAATATTGCCAATGCAAGGAAAAGGAGGAACGCTATTTGGAAGATTGATGACAGCTGTGGGGGGTATTATTACTCTCAAGAGGATATTACAAATGAAGCTTGCAGGGTCTTTAAAGATCAATACAAAAGGACGACTTCTAATGCGAATGATATGGTATGGGCTGCTGAGCATTTCCCTGTCATGTTCGATGACTCAGCTTATGAAAATTTCATCAAGCCATTTACAGAGGAGGAGCTTCTTGCTGCCATGAAGGCGTCCAAAAAGGACAAAAGTCCGAGCCCTCACGGCTGGCCCATTGAATTTTTTCTGCACTTCTATGAACTGTTCAAGGTCGACCTGCTTCACATGGTGAAGGCATCTCGTACATCTGGATCTGTACACTCTGCTCTATCATCTACCCTCATTGCTCTCATTCCCAAGAAGCTGGATTCAACATCATTTCAGGATTATCGTCTGATAGCTCTATGCAACTCCCTGTTCAAAATTATTACCAAAATCATTGCGTAGAGGCTAAAACCGGTTCTCAATCACTTCATTACCAGGGACCAACATGCATTTTTAAAGGAAAGGAATATATGGGATGTTGTGGCGCTGACACAAGAATGTCTTTTCTCCCTAAAGTCTAAAAATATAAAGGCAGCAATTCTCAAAGTTGATTTAAAAAAAGCCTATGACTGTGTTGACTGGGGTCTCTTAAGGATCATTCTTGCCAAAATCAGGCTGCGCAGGATTGGCATTGAATGGATCATGGCATGCGTAGAGAACATTAACTTTTCGGTCATTGTCAATGGGTCTCCTTCCCCCTTCTTCAAAGCTGAGCGTGGACTTCGACTGGGGTCCCCCCTCTCTCCGTTGCTGTTCATTTTGGTCATGAATTCACTTAGCATTCAACTTAAAAGAGCTGAAACCGGTTTCTGTTTCCGACCTATAAAGATGGCAAAAGATTTTTACTTATCTCATAACATTTTTGTCGATGACATTCTTGTTTTTGCAATGCTTCATAAGGCGTCTTGGCTATGCCTTTTCACCATTTTTGACAGGTTTCAATCTGCTTCCGGAATTTGTATCAACAAAGAAAAATCAAAATTTTATCACAACGACTCAGACATGGATACGGCTTCCTGGATAGCCTCTATCTTTGGTATTGAAGCAGTGTCTATCGACTACGGTATGAAATATCTTGGCTTCAACCTTAAACCAAAGGGTTACAACGAGGACTGGTCATGGCTCTTGGACCAATTTTATTCCAGAATTTCAGGATGGGAGTCTAGGCTCCTTTCTATACCAGGGAGATTGGTTCTGATTCAGGCAGTATTGTCTCAGCTGGCTATTTATTGGGCGCACTTATATTATCTTCCAGCGACTGTCATTAAAAAAATGAAATCTTATTCTGCAAATTTCCTTTGGGGGGGGGAAATCATATCAATCCAAATATCACCTGGTAAAGATGGACTCCATCACAAAGCCAAAACTGTCAGGAGGATGGGGTCTTCTTGACTTGAGAAGGATGGGTAATGCGCTGCTAGTCAAATCTTTCCTTCATGGTATTTATGGACCTGGGCCATGGTGCAACTATATTAGAAGGAAATATCTTCAAGGAAAATGCATAGAATTTTGGTATAGAAGGAACGCCCTGGGAATTAAGAAAGGCTCTGCCATTTGGTTAAGTTTTTGCAGGAACAAATCTTTCTTATTGAGGAATTTTCGCTAGAGGCTTTATACTGGGGCCAACGCATTCATTGGCAGGGATCTCATTCAGGATGGCTTAATCTCTCATCCTCAACATGATCTGGTCGTGTATCTCAATTTCAGAGGCATCTTTACATGGGGAAGTCTTATACGCTCCTGGAACAACTCTACGCCAGTATGGGTTGAGGCATCGGAACTTTCCCTGCCTCCACAATTCCGTTCCATGTGGAACACGATTCGCACAGCTCTTACAGGTATGCCCATCAGAAGGATGGAATGCAAGGACGTCTTGGTGTGGAAGCTGCCATGAGGTCCTCTTCCTGTCTGAGTCAAGGACATTTATGTTGCTCTCTATCTGGAGTCTGAACTCACAACGCAGTCGACTTTTCCTCGTCTTTTTGGAAAGTAGCCTGCCCTACCAAGATGATTCTTCTATCTTGGCTCATTTTCTGGAAGAGGAACCTCACGTGGGAGGTTTTGTAGAGGAAGGGCTGGCACGGTCCTAGACGCTGTGCATTTTGCAGGGTTGTTGAGGAAACAAATTTCCACATGTTCTTCCAATGTCACACGACTCTTCAAATCTGGTATGAACTGTCTTTTAACATGGATTTCCCTTACACTGTCTTTTCTTCCGTATAGGAAGGCATCTTATGGTGGAGTACTCAATCTGCTGCTCGACGCTCTTTGTTCCTCATGGTCTGGAAATGGAGGAATAACTCCATTTTCGACAACATACGAGAGCCTGTGTCTTCCATTTTGCTTTGTGTCTCGGATCTTGCGGACAGCTTGGGGATATAGGTTTTGCTCTTCTATGTGATGTATTAAAGATTATGAATGTGTTCTATCCTTTACCTTGTCATCCGGGATGTTCTTTCATTCATCTGCACATGTGAATTTCCAGAGTTTTTTCATGAATGTGCATTCGTGCCAAATTATGTTTCATGCGGATATGTACTGCGTCTTTCATACATATGCAAGCTTTGGGTTTATCATATAAACCGAATATATGTAATGATCTTACATCTATAAATAATATGATTTTTCTACTGAAAAAAATAATCGAAAAGCCATAATGTTTATGGATAATAATAATAAAATTAATTAATAAATAATAATAAAATAAATAAAGAATTAGATCAATATTATAAATCCAAATTATATACATAAATTAACTCTTAGAAAAATATTGTAAATTGAAATTATATAAATCATTAGATAAATAGTATAAACTCTAAACGAAATATAGCTGACCACATATGTGGATGGTTGATTTTTATATGAAGGCAATCTTTGTCACAATGTGTTATTGGACCATGATAGACCATAATTACAATGATTAATTTTCATATTGAAAAAAAATTTCTCACCCTCCTCCTTAATGATGATTCACACTCAACCTAATCATATTATACCCCAAAGGATTATGGTGAACCATAATTGACGATGGTGCACGACGGCTGAAATTCTGGCCATGTTCTAGAAATTATACCTAATTATACCCAGTAAGGATTATACCCTATTATAGAAATTCTGGCCATGTTCTAGAAATTATACCTAATAAGGATTATACCATGTTATAGAAATTCTGGCCATGTTCTAGAAATTAGGTGTAAGTGACAGGGATATTAATAGAGATTGCGAAATGTCTGACAAAGTTTTGTTATGTTGTTGTAAGCTTCAATTTGTGACCGCGAATGTGATCTTTAACATTGAATTCAGGAGGACCACGCATCCATTGAATGGTGCGTCACATCGGATGATTTGACCCGGCAGACATGATATAGCTGAGCCCTGCCGTAAGGGATTCCATGCCAGAGAGAGTTATGCATGTGACTGCGTTAAATTATTTGTTTGAACAGTTTCTCCATGTCTGCAATTCAATTATCGGTGTGGGCATTCGCGTTTCAGTCTTTCTTGTTAGCGGTCTGCACGAATGGGAAAACTGCTAACGCTGAGGCACAGAATGTTGGAGCAGTATTGTTTTTCGGAGACTCTTATGGAGATCCCGGAAACAACAACCACGTTCCCACGCTAATCAAGAGTAATTTCCATCCCTATGGAAGAAATTTCGTGGGAGGCAATCCCACTGGGAGATTCTCCGATGGAAAAATTCTTCCAGACTATTTGGGTAAGCACAATAGTTAGCTAGTAATGAGTAATGGGGCAGACGATTAATTTTTTTTTATTGTTACAGATATCTAAATTTACGTTTTTTTGGTGTTCAAATGAATATATATAGTTGCAGGGCTTGGCATCAAAGAGCTGCTGCCTGCATATCTTGATCCGAACCTTCAAGAACATGAATTGATCACAGGCGTCAGTTTCTCCTCATCGGGGACCGGATTAGATAATCTGACCGCTGCCACTTTAGTAAGTAATGACTACCTATCCTCTATATCATGAAATTATTTGCAATTAAATGAAATGAAATTATTTGCATTAATATTTGAGTGTGGAGTGTCTATGTTTTTGTGTGTAAAGATTTCTGTATTTACATATAAATTATTTTCCAGATCCAGCATATAAAAATATTAATTAAAAAATTTGTTTGGAATTATCCAATATGATTTATTGATATGAACAAACTTTCTCAACCTTCAAACCAATTTTATAGATCAATTGTTAAATCCAATCAATTATATAAGATATTGTCACTCAAATATTCTGTATTCATCATATTATTAGATCTGCTATTATTTAGTAAACGAGAGAGTATATGTCAAAACTAGCTAATTCTTACTGGACGATCTGAATTGTGCAGTCTGTGATTCCAATGTGGAAAGAAATCGAATATTTCAAGGAATATCGAACTCGGGTGGCCACGCTGGTGGGGGGTATAGAGAAGGCTGCCATGTTGTTGAATACAGCAGTGGCGTTTATCAGCATTGGCACTAATGATTTCATTGCAAATTATTTTCGGGAACCAACTCGCCCATCGTACTTTACAGTTTCCCAATACGTAGATTTTCTAGTGCGCACATTATCTGGATATATTGAGGTTTGAGTATTCTCACTCAACTTTATGTAACCTAAGAAATTGTCAACAAATATTTAATATATATGTATCTCAATTATTGTTGCAGGAGCTGTACAGTTTGGATGTGCGTAGGATTGGGATAATAAACCTACCTCCTTTAGGTTGTCTACCCTTTGAAAAAACTCTGCATATCAAAGTAGGAGGAGAGTGCGCAGAGAAAGTGAACGAGGCCGCAGCTGAATTTAATGAAAAACTCATATCGGCCATTGATGGATGGAAAGCTAAGCTTCCTGGACTGAAAATTGTTTCTCTCAAATATTACGACATTGTTTTAGACGCTATAAAAGATCCAGCTAAATATGGTAGGTATAGTGAAGCTAAATTCTTCCCTTATTTTGCAATTTTCATATAACATGGTTGGTGTAAGAACATGCTCGATGCTAATATAGATTTATTCTTACCTCTCGATCTGATGTAATAAGAGGAAAGGGTAAAATAATTGATAGTAATGGTTTTGGTGTATAAATACTTTAATGTAAAAGTGTTTTATTCCATTATCAAGTTAATAAATATTAATGAAAATATATATAGTTATATAGTTTGAGTGGGTTTAGTGGTCAAAGATATGTGTTTAATTTTAAAAGGTTATAGTTTTAGAATTTTTGTAATAGGTTTCAAAACTAAAAATAGAATATTATATGTTTTAATAATTTTATCATCAAATATAGTATGTAGATTTGTAAATTTCAATTGATTTTGTGTAAATTTCAATTAAATTACTGCAAGATATTAAAATTGGATAATAATAATAATAATAAAATAGTAAATTCTGACTAAAATATGAAAGATATATAATATATAATTATTTTTAAGAATTAATTAAATATATATGTTATTATTTAAATTTTTAAAAATTCTATAAAAATTAAATTACATCAAAACAATATATGAAATCAGTTTTCTCATTTAATTTGAGTGTGTTAATTTTTGCAGGGTTTGAAGTGACGGGAAAAGCTTGCTGTGGCACTGGCACCATCGAATTCGGGTATCTGTGCAACGAGGCCAAACCGTTTACATGTAGTGATGCTTCAAAATATGTATTCTTTGATTCAATTCATCTTACTCAGAAGTCTTACGCGATCATCTCTCAAGTATTTTTGAAAGAAGTCGTTTCAGAGCTTTTGTAATCCCATGCTGTTGGATGGAAACATCTTACATTCCATAATAATGGAATCGTTTGTAGTGTAATTTTGTAAATTGCTGCCATCCTCCGCCGAAGGCAAATAAAATCTAAAAATTCAGTTATTGTTTAGGGCTAAAATTGTCATATTTGGAGTAAATATTTTATTTACCACAATTAAAAAAAAACAAATTAAAAGATGATTATTATTTGTTGCATAAATTATTTTTTTTTCTAGTAAATGAAAATGAAAAATGGTTTCCTAATAACAGGGATATTATGTAACTTCTGAGGAGAGAAGTTAATACATATAAAAAAAACAGTTGCAAAACCCTAACCACCTTTTTTCCCCCAACCGTGGAATGTTTACCAGGAAAAGGAGGGGGAAGAGGGGAAAAAGACTCTGTTGTAGAGGACATACATTAGAAAAAGGGTAGAGGGCTTACCACCTCTGGTGATGATCAGATGGTAAGGTGCAGAGTACGTGCAACTAGCAAAGACGGTTAGTTTTTGAGCGAGCTAGGGAGGAGATTGGTCTCGAAAGATAATCTCATGGTCGGGTGGTTGACTAGGTGCAGAAAGCAGAAGTGACCTCATCTAAAAAAAGCACTTACAGAAAACGATACAGGTATGAGGCACTGACTTGAAACTAAAAAAATGTTTAATTTCTGTGGGTTGCAGTTCTTTAGAGAAGTATGAAAGAGTACAAAAAAAAGAGAAAGAAAAAGAAAATAGGAAGACCATGTAATTCTCTATATAAATTGTTATCCGGGTAGTAGTATTAGTAAGTTGTCCAGAAGAGGGTCAAACCCAGAACTTTATAGTTAACCGTCTCTCTTTAGACAACTTTATAGTTAACCCTCTCTCTTTAGACAACTTTCTTTCCTGATTGGAAACTAAAACATGTATGGTAATTTGGGCATTAATAGTATTTGGTAAGGGTTGCGAGAGTGAATTTGTTGCGAGATATCATACCACATGTAATAACCAGTTTCAAGCATCACAGAATAAAAGAAAATGAAACCATTAGGAAGACATTGAAAACTAGGCTAACTGCTCTAGGGAATATTAATAAACAAATTGAGAAAATACTGCGCAATGCATAGACAAACCCGAATATAGGAAAGTGTACAGAACTGATTAAAATCCAGTATTATTCTTTAGTTGGCTTGCAACCTTTGGACTGAGCCTATTCTTTTTAAAAGGCATATATATATATATATATATTATATATTTATATATATATATATAGTATATATATTATATTAAGTAGAAAAAGCCATCATTTACCTTGTTGCGAGGTGTATCAACCATGAAAAATCACCAATCGAATGTAGAGACTATTGCAAGTTGTGTTTTAAGGTGTCGTAAGAATGTTTTCCCCTGTATTAAGGTAGGGCTCGAAAATAGTATGGCATGGCAGGAGATCTGCTCCATGAGCATTATCTAAACAATGAAAAAACCCAAAAATAAAACTGGGCATTGAGCATGACGAAGCAAATAGGTTGGGTAGGGTTGCTATCCTCCCATGTTTAACTCTTCCACATCATACAAAGATAAGAACTCAGTAGCAAACAAGAGGTAATGAGAAAGAAACTAAAAACTATGGTTGAGGTGCAGGGTTCAGACCCTCTCAACATGGAAAGATGCACGCATATGGAACAAGACCAACCACAAGTTGAATACATAAAACACTATAACAACTGTAAATGTATTTGCATACTAAACAAAGAGCTTGACATAATTAAACGCTGTGCGAGACCATGAATTATAAAAAAAGAAGCTATATCTTGATGCAGGAGCATCTAGAACATCTTCATTTGTAAATATGGAATAAAATGGGGATAGAATTTCTATGTTTTTTTAGTTAAAATTAGGATAAAAAATTAGGGAATAAAGCTTCCAGCTTTAAGTCATTGTGTAAAAAAGGAAAAATCTTGCTTTGCCTTAGGAGATAAGGTCTTATCTATCCTTTATGTACATATCCATTATTGTTATAAATTAATGAAGGAGCTAAATCTCTCATGAGAGAGGGAGGCAGCGCCAAAGCATAATTTCAAAATCTCTCTGGCATTTTAAATGCAATGGATTTTTTTATGATACTACGCATGTGTCCCATAATTAATTGACTGTGTTTTGGTCTGGTCCTTTTTAACAACACTGCTGCGCCTATGAATTCTATTTTATTAATGGCAGAGGAATCCTCAGTTTGCGCAGAGGAAGCATGAACATTCATAAAGGAATCATACACGTGACAATTTTAGTTTATATATATTGTTGATTGAATACTGGCTGAGTGTGTAGGCCTGCGCAGAGGTTATCCAATCCGTCAAGGGCTATTCGTTGGAACGTTGAGGCACTGTTGCACTAATGGTAAGGCGTGTATATATTGAAGGATTACAGAATAGTCTTTGACAAAAGCGTGAAGCCATAATATAAAATCTCATGCATAGCTGGAGTGAATGTTTGGGTTGTGAGTTTAATATAATGAGTAATGGAATGTAACTATTGCGTAAATGTATAAATGGTTTTTAACTGTGCGTATATGGGCGGAGCTGCTGTGGTAACCTGAAGGTTCCACACTATATATTGGTGGAACGCACGGATCTGAACCGGCATTCACAGTCACATACTTATCTGAGATAACCGCGTGGAGAGCTTCAGTAATACCCACCGGAAGCGTGGTTGAACCGATCTCTATCATAAAAACAACTTTCCATTCTTGCATGCAAAGCATTCACAACAGTCCGCGGGTTTTGCAACTGTGTATATATGTTTGTGTATAATTGTTAATTCAACGAATCCAGAAGCTTGGGATGTGGCGTGGTACCGGATTTTCCTTGCCCGAACATTGTGGAAGAAGCGCCATATTACAGTGTGAAACATAAATTTATGCATATCGCAGAAGGCAACCGAATTACCGGATTAAATTGAAGTCAAACCGGATGCAGCTTTGAGGGCGCACCTAAAATTTGAGGTGATAAGATTTGAAATAAACAAGTCCTAAGTTTGGTTTAATTTGTGATGTAGAGTTAGTAAATACACTGGCACATTTATTCTTTTTAAAAGCCTATGATATGGAGATGAGGAATAGTAACCGAATGGAAGTTCTTAGAACATGCAGAGGTGTAGAATTTGCCAGACATTAATTTTTGATTTGGTTAAGAGTTGAGATGCATTCTCATATGCACAGAAAGAAAGAATCCTGGGTTTGCAGGTCACCCCTGCATCAAGTGGTATCAGAGCAGGAATAACTCTTTTTGAAGGTTCAAGTGGTTTTTGTTAAGTTAATTGCATGTGATGATTTTTGGGACTGATGAATATTGATTTACAGGCATAGTGAAGAAATACTCAGCGGGAAGAAGGAGAAGTGAATGTGGCAGAAACTAAAGATTCAACAGAGGTTGAATAAAATTTTAGATGAGGGAAGCCTACAGGAGCAGTGGAGGATGCTCAAAAGGTTCCAGTAGAGAACCAATGATTACCAAAAGACCATATCCGGCGGGAAGGATTGGTGAGGTAAATGGCAGCAAAAGAGTTTGTTGTGGTAGAGGCTTCATGCAACGCATAGGTGAGGAAGTTATGGCGATGGAGAAGACTACTAAAAGTCATAAAGGAGAAAGCAGAGGTTCAAAAAGAAGCCGCAGAGATGAGATGACTGCAGGAGTCTGAGAAAGAAAGATTGTAGAAATAAAGGCACAGTTACAGGTACTGGAAGAACGGCCACAAGAGCAGGAAAAGCAGAAAGGAAAATGGCTCTTTCCACTGAAGGGAAAGAGAGTGATTTGGCGACAATTGTAGAGGAGGTTGAGGCAAATTCCCATTGCCTTGTTGAAAAAGGGACTTAGAGTTCTTGTGCCAGAGATGAAATTTGAAGATTCCACATGCAGATATATTAAAAGGAAAATGTTGAAGGAAGCCGTCACGAC
>APFE031028192.1:10320-33581 GCA_000404065.3 Pinus taeda | reverse complement strand
GGAATGGATGAAGGTTGATGTCTTTTCACCAAGTTTTCCTCTAAATGAGGGGAGGTAAAACCCTGGGAAGAAACATTATATTAACAAGCGTCCAATAGACGGCAACGAGTCGTGGGTCGAACCCCGGTGGGGACGTTAATAACGTGATGTTCCAACCACGCGGGATATCGCCCGAGTACACTCGCCACAATTTTCTGCTTACACCAAGTTTTTCTGCTAGCACAACATCCTATAAATACATATGCATAGCTTCAAACCTTTATGCAAAACGCTACTGCTTACGACCAAAGCTCTGCATCCATACCCGGCGTCACCGAATTTTGTTTCCGTAGGTTATCGATAAAGCATTAGCCTCTTAATTGTGTTAGCTAGGTGCAAACTTATTTTTCATCTGGAGTTTCCTATTGGCTCTATAATTATTATTTACTGACTATCTAAGTGTTTCTTCATATTCAAACCGTGATAGTGCAGTTTTGATGAGTATTGAAATGGCAAAGGCGAAGACCGATCAGTACTCGGCCGTTCTGGCTATATTGCTTTGCGCCGGTTTAGCAGCGGGTGTTAATGGGGCTCTTGAAGTGGGTTTCTACGATTACAGTTGTCCAAAAGCCGAATCCACTGTGTTCGAGGTTGTGAGAGATGCATTCCTAAACAGTCGAGAAGTAGCTCCTGGACTCATCAGGATGCACTTCCATGATTGTTTCGTCAGGGTAGGCTTCAATATTCCATCACTATGATTGTATTAATATATCAACACCCAACAACTATGAAAATGCAAGTTTCCATGGTACTTCATAATGCTTTCTGCTATTTTTAGACGTTTCACACTCAATATCACAAAGCAATATCAAAATATGTTCCTCTATCCCTATCTATCTACATATATGTGCCTCTGCTAATCGTTTTATGTTATCAGCATCTACTCCCAATCTGCAACTCAGTCCAATTCTAAAGCAATTACAAGTTATAGTGTGTTTGAATGCTAAAATAATGTGCGCTTTCAGGGATGCGATGGTTCTGTTCTCATAGACTCCACTGCCAACAACACTGCCGAGAAAGATAGTATTGTTAACAACCCGAGTCTTCATGGATTCGACGTGATTGACACCGCGAAATCGAGATTAGAGACCATCTGCCCAAACACTGTTTCCTGTGCAGATATCCTAGCATTTGCTGCTAGAGATAGCGCAAAGCTGGTAAGCATATCACATATTGGAGTCGTTTGCTCGTGTGAATTCAGGCATGTTGAATAGAGTATCTAAACGTTATAAAAGAATACAATGACTCTGTAGTTACCCTTGTAAAGAGAACGTTCAAATATAAGTATATTTACCATTTATATGATACCGAAGCAAGCGATAATGTGTATTCTAATTTAACTCAAGGACATATTTAATTGCTATTATCGGCAAAACAATGTTGAACAGCAAGTAATTCTTTTATAATTGATTACAGGCATCGCCATATCAATATCCTCTTGGCTGGGATGTTCCTGCTGGACGAAGGGATGGAATTATTTCGCTGGCTTCAGAAGTCCTGACAAATATACCTGCCCCTACCTTCAATGTAAACCAGTTGACACAGAGTTTTGCATCCAAAGGTCTATCCCAGAAGGACATGGTTATACTCTCAGGTGCATACAATTTTTTGTGAATGTATTGATGTATGTACATTTATGGTTGTGAAGTAAGATCTTGCATCGCAATAACATCAGATACACTAGAGTAAAACAGTAACCATATAGTAAAAATATTATAATTTGTATATTCGTCGCTGTAATTTGTAATGTTCATCCATGAGTGGGTGTATTGATGCAGGAGCACACTCAATTGGCGTCTCTCACTGCACATCATTCGTTACCAGGCTATACAACTTCAGCACCTCTATTCCGACCGACCCGTCTCTTGATCCTAAATATGCTGCCCTCCTCAAGGAGAAGTGTCCTCAGGGAAGCCCCAGCAACAACATCACGACCGTGTTCATGGATATTATTACGCCTGAAACTCTCGACAATCTCTACTACGACGGCCTTCTAAACAAACATGGTTTGTTTACCTCCGACGCAGCACTGCTTACGGATCCAAACACCGCAACTGTAGTCGACGCAAGCGCTGGGAACTATAACTTGCGCACTTGGCAGCAAAACTTTGCTGCTGCCATGGTTAATATGGGAATGGTTATCGAACTGACAGGCAACGAGGGACAAATTCGTCGTAAATGCAGTGTGATCAATAGCTCATAAGCTAAGCGAGACGTGGCCCACACATAGGATGGATTCTACCTGATTTCAATTGGATTTTTCGCTGGCCGTCTCATACGGATTCGATGAATCTGTGTTATTTTGTTTGCCTTCCTCTCTTCCAATAATATGTTTGCCGTCCTCTCTTCTAATAATGTAACATATTTGCCTTCCTCTCTTATATATAAAGGCGTTGTTTACTGATGCTATAAAGATTTTTTTATGTTTCCCTTCCTCTCTTATATAATAAAGTAAGGCGTTGTTAACTGATGTTATAAAGATTTTTGGAGAGCGCCGAGTGTTTGAGTGACGCTGTAAAGATTTTTGGAGAATTTCGAATATTTGGACATTTTTTTATAATGGAAATGAATTTAACACTATTCATAACCCAAACTATTATAATTTAGATTTTTAAAAATTCTGCCCAATATTATTACAATCTTGACCAAAATTTTCATTATTTTTATGAACTAATATTTTCATTATTTTATGAACTATTTCGTAAGCTCTTTAGATTAAGCTATAAAGTAATTGTTTTCCTAATGTATTTGTTTTCCGCTTATATGATATACAAAGTGTACTGATCTTTTATTCGTGTGAATGGTAATGATTTTTTATTCGTGTTTACGGTGTGAAAGGTATTGGTTTTCTGTGTGACAATGAAAATGAAATATTATGGTCGAGTAACAATTATTTCATTGTGTGTGTGATACATTCGTGATGTTAACCCACCACAACAATGAGATGTTATTATGTATTTTTTATATAATACTAAATATACGGAATGTAATATCTTTTTAATATACTATTATTTATATTATTTTAATAAATAATTATATAAATTTATTTTATTTGGAAAGTTATTAGATATTTTTTAAATTATAAATATTATTATATTATTTAATAAAATAATTATAAATAAATAATATATATTTTTTTATTTGAATAATTTATTGTGTATTTAAGAAGTTAGTTGAAGAAATTTTTTGAAGAAAAAACTATGCATCAAATTATTTGATTTTTTAGATCCATAATAATTTTGTAATTAAATTGGATTTATTCTAATTATATTTATGTGTAAGAGGGGATAATTCAATTAGATATTGAACATAGAAGAAATTACATATCTCTATCATGTTAAGAAACATATAAATTAAATGCTTCAATCATAATAACTTTTATAAATCCATCTTAAATTGAAATCTATCATATGCATAATGATAATTAATTCCTTGAATATTAAACAATATTTGACATTGAAAAAGACATGATTAAAATATATTATTTTTTATTTATAATCCACATTAAAAAATTATTATTAATGTTTTCCTTAAATGTCACATACCAACCCCATATTAAATAAAATATAAAAACAATTAAATATCTTAATAATATAAAATACATCAAAATATAATATTATATATTCTAATAAAAAAACAACACCAAAACTTCACTATCATACCTATATAAAGCATCCCATGGCATAGAAGCAAATGTGTTTGATGTTACATTCATATGTTTAAATTCATAAAATGTGTACGAACATCGAAAAACTATCTGCAAGTGAATTTGGAATTGCAGCATTGATTCATTTCGATACACGATTCATTTCAATACATGAGGGCAGACCATAGATAGGATAATAGGATGACATGGTTTATTTCTTTAAGTAAAGGGAAAGATTTTATTAATCTATAAAAATGTTATATTTATGAGTGTATTGATTAGATTCTCTATTATCTTAATATTTATAAAAATGTTATATTTATAAGTGTATCATTTAGATTCTCCAATGTTTTAGTTTTTATATATAGACACAAAATTAATTATTTATAACAAAAAAAAACAAAAAACAACCTAAAATCCAACCCATAATCATACTTTTAATCTTAAATTATTATTTAAGATCACTTCTCAAACTCCTAATCTATATAGTAGGAAGATGATCTTTACCCTTAAAAAAATTAAATCTCCATTCCCATAGGGTATCATTTCCATTTATAAAATAAAAAGTCACATTTCGCTTTTATTACCCAAACATAGAGAAAGTGCAATGCACATAACTGGTTTTTATTTTCTCATGCTTAAATTGACAACTTCGTATAGCGTGCACCCATGATGGCAATATATGAAATGTGCACATCATGGCAATATGCGAATGAGGGTGATGTGTGATTCCATTTATATTTAATTTGGACTTTTTATGTGTTTCTCTTAAAATAAAAATAAAATATTTTCTAAATAGAAAAGTAATATAGACTATAATTAAAAGAAAAAATAAATTTGTATGTTGCGTTAGTTCTAATTAAAAGAAATATAAAACATCAATAATCCCAATTTCACTATGGTTATTTGATTTGTTGTTGATATTACAACCCAATGTCGTAAAAGTATTTCACTCATGGTCATAAATAAAATATTTAGATGTCCAGACCCAATATAATTTCATATTAATTTAAAAAGGACATAATGTAAAAACAAAAAATGAGTAAGATGTTTAAATATTATACCTTTCAAAAACATTTCAACCCATAATTGAAAGAAACTATTTGAAGATCTATGTTAACTAATTTATGTCAATATAAACTTCATATATGTGTATGTATATAAAGAAAATGTTCAAAGAAAATATTTTAATGTTGAATATAATAAAATACTCATGTTCAAAGTTTCAATGGCATATTATCACTATGTGTAGTTTAAAAGTTTCAGTGGCATATTCATTCTCTTGGTTTTGTATGTTGAGGACATGCTTATTGGACAGATAAAGGAAGTAACAGTTGATACTGAAAGTTTATGTATGTATGCAGGTGATGATGAGGTGCTTCAGCGATGCTACAGAGAGATTGCATTGTTAGAATATTGGTTGGAGAATCCACAGTATGACAGGGAGATTGCAGAAGAAAGAGGCCAGTGCAGTGAATAAGAGGGAAAAGTGGCAGATGAAATGCAGATGAAGTTACAGATGGAATTGCAGGTGATGAGCCAAAGCATGTTGCAGAGGGACAAGAAGTTTGGGAGGAAGCAACATCTATGGCGACAGCGGTAGCAACATCTATGGCGAGAGCAGCAACATCCATAGTGACAGCTCAGACAACAGTGATAGCAGCAGAAGAGGCACTGAAGCCTTATGATTTTTATTCTAACAATTGTTTTGTGAGTACAGGTCTTACTGAAGAAGATGGAGAAAGTCTACTAGACAAAGAAATTAAAATGATGAGGCAGATGATGATGAAGGAATCTCGGAAAAGACCAGCAGCAATAAAGCAAAGGAGAAGCAACAAAAGGAAGACAATGGAAGACTGCAAGAGTGCAGCTAGTGGAGAAAAGCAGCATAAGGTGTGGAGACCTGGAGAAGAACAACAGACAAAAGCAGCGGAAAATGGAAACTTGCAGCACAAAGTATGGGATCCAGGCATTTTTCTACAAATCTAGGTTATGTATGATGCAGGAGCATCTAGAACATCTTCATTTGTAAATATGGAATAAAATGGGGATAGAATTTCTATGTTTTTTTTAGTTAAAATTAGGATAAAAAAATAGGGAATAAAGCTTCCATCTTTAAGTCATTGCGTAAAAAAGGAAAAATCTTGCTTTGCCTTAGGAGATAAGGTCTTATCTATCCTTTATGTACATATCCATTATTGTTATAAATTAATGAAGCAGTTAAATCTCTCATCAGAGAGGGAGGTAGCGCCAAAGCATAATTTCAAAATCTCTCTGGCATTTTAAATGCAATGGATTTTTTTATGATACTACGCATGTGTCCCATAATTAATTGACTGTGTTTTGGTCCGGTCCTTTTTAACAACACTGCTGCGCCTATGAATTCTATTTTATTAATGGTAGAGGAATCCTCTGTTTGCGCAGAGGAAGCGTGAACATTCATAAAGGAATCATACACGTGACAGTTTTAGTTTATATATATTGTTGATTGAATACTGGCTGAGTGTGTAGGCCTGCGCAGAAGTTATCTGATCCGTCAAGGGCTATTCGTTGGAACGTTGAGGCGTTGTTGCACTAATGGTAAGGCGTGTATATATTGAAGGATTACAGAATAGTCTTTGACAAAAGCATGAAACCATAATATAAAATCTCATGCATAGCTGGAGCGAATGTTTGGGTTGTGAGTTTAATATAATGAGTAATGGAATGTAACTATTGCGTAAATGTATAAATGGTTTTTAACTGTGCGTATATGGGCAGAGCTACTATGGTAACCTGAAGGTTCCACACTATATATTGGCGGAACGCACAGATCTGAACCGGCATTCACAGTCACATACTTATCTGAGATAACCGCGTGGAGAGCTTCAGTAATACCCAGTGGAAGTGTGGTTGAACCGATCTCTGTCATAAAAACAACTTTCCATCCTTGCATGCAAAGCATTCACAACAGTCTGCGGGTTTTGCAACTGTGTATATATGTTGGTGTATAATTGTTAATTCAGCAGATCCAGAAGCTTGGGAGGTGGTGTGGTACCGGATTGTCCTTTCCCGAACGTTGTGGAAGAAGTGCCATATTACAGTGTGAAACATAAATTTATGCATATCGTAGAAGACAACCGAATTACCGGATTAAATTGAAGTCAAACAGGATGCAGCTTTGAGGGCGCACCTAAAATTTGAGGTGATAAGATTTGAAATAAACAAGTCCTAAGTTTGGTTTAATTTGTGATGTAGAGTTAGTAAATACACTGGCGCATTTATTCTTTTTAAAATCCTATCATATGGAGATGAGGAATAGTAACCGAATGGAAGTTCTTAGAACATGCAGAGGTGTAGAATTTGCCAGACATTACTTTTTGATTTGGTTAAGAGTTGAGATGCATTCTCATATGCATAGAAAGAAAGAATCCTGGGTTTGCAGGTCACCCCTGCATCATATCTCCTGTACAGAAAAGCCACGATGTGGTAATCCCTTTAACAAGTATAAACAAGGAGACCACTATGTCTATAAAAGTAATAGATCTTCACAATAATTACAGTTCAACAGACAAGAGGATAAACATGCCGTAAGCAAAATGAGCACAGATGTGCATTAAAGTTTCTACAATCACAATGTCCGAGCAGTGAAACGGTAGTTAGACACCCAAAATCTAGTAACTAAATTACATTAGTCATTTCAATGGAAACTTGGAGTGTGGAGGGGATGTAAACACCCTCCACTCCATTGTTTATCAAAATATGAAAGAGACCAGAAGGATTACCCTCCTTCAAACATAAGAAAACCTCCGAGACAAATGGACAAGGCCACAGCCGGAAGGTTTTCCCATACCTGGAACCCTGGACATGATGAAGGTGGGGCTTCCCTTAGTCGAATCTAGGCCACTGTGTGAGGGAAAAGCGCCTAGCATGTATGAGAGCAACCCACGCAAAATAAATTAGACAACAGTGGAAGAAATGCGAGCTGTAGTAAAAAATTCAAAGGAAATTATCCTCATTCCTTGCCAAAAAAACACTTACACACTAAAAGAAACTCTGGCCAACGAATGAACAACTCTCGTTTCAGTGCTGTAGAATGCCCTCCATTGTCGAACCAACTTGCAGTTGCATGAGACATGTGCCAAACAAGAATTCTTTCAGTAAATCGAAGGAGCGCATAGCCAAAAGGAAGCAGAACAAACATGACTCTATTTCATTTGATTACCTGAAAGGTTTGGTGACAAATCCGCGGGCATTCGAGTAGGGGCTGTAGGTTTCGCTCTCTGGAGCTTAATGCAAGGGCTGAACCAGAGCAGGCCTGCAGAGAGTTGCCTAACCAAATGAGCCCCATCACCCAAAGCAACCGATAGATTAGGTCGGTAGCCCGTGAAAGTCTGCCATCGTTGGATGGCGGGGGGCGATCTCCACCAGAGATGAGGCGGGGAATACCATTCAAGACGAGAGATTAGACAACCTGCAGACCTCGTACAATACGGAGCAAGGCAAGAATTAATACACACGGTAGCAGATAAGGAATGCCATGTGATGGCAAGAGGAAAAAGAAAAGTTACCTCCTGACTGGATGTCGTGTGGACAACATGCGTGATACCATACAGAGATTTCAATAAAATCTAAAACTAGTACATCAGCACATAAACCAAACCATTGCCGCATGTTAAGTGGTATGCATATGGTGACATGAGGTGATTAATCATAGGCGAACAATAAATATAATCCGAAAAGGTAACCACGGGTACATTAAAACCTTAAATAAAAAAAATAAAAAAATCATTACTTAGAAATGGAGATATGACAAGTGGTATCAGAGCCAAGTTACAAAAGTTGTGGCCTCTAGGAATTGAAAACTATCAAACAGATTGTGTGCATACAACTTATTTCATCTCTATTGAGTAATTAAAGAAACAAATAATGTGTTAACCTTTCCACTGTTACTTGTCTTATGTTAAGCACAGGAAAACAGAGGACTGACAATATGACGAGAATAGGCATTGTGTCACATAGGCTTGTGGTAGGTCAGGGACCTACAATGGGTCCTGGAAATAATCCTGAATTATGGGTACAACTTGGAGAGGAGGCGCGCAATACCAATCTGGAAATTTTGAAGACAATACAAGAATTGAAAAATGAAATGGCCCGATTACGGGAATATAATGCAAGGTTAACTATGGAACAGGAGAGGATTATAAAAAGCCTATCCGATAGACAGAATCAATAGCCACTGAATCCCAGCGCTGAGCAACAAATAATCTCAGAAGAACAGAATCACCACACAGAACTCGAAGAGTCAGAGGGAAGGGAGGAGGAACGCTCTGATAATGCTTTTGAACAATAGACATCCAAAAGGCAATGGATAGAGTTGCAAGGGGAGTTCCGTAAAATCAAACCACCACACTTTGACGGAGAACAGGAGGAAGCAGTTGAGGCTTGGATTATTAATATGAATAAATACTTTAAGCTATATGAATATGGTCACAACCTCAAGGCATGGTTAGCCATTTTCCAATAACAGGGAAACGCCACCTTATGGTGGGAAGAGGTTAAGATGGTAAGAGGAGTAAGTGAACAGAATATCACTTGGGAGAAATTTCAAAGATACTTTAAGGAAAGGTACCTCATCGAGCACTTCTATGACGAGAAGGCAAGGGAATTTTATGACCTGCGTTTGGGGCAGCAAACTATGGACGAATTTATCACTCGTTTAACTTCTTTACTCCGTTATGTGCCCTATATTCGAGAAGAAAAAGCTAAAGTACAGAGGTTTGTCAATAGTTTACCCTTGAGTATGAGGGAAAGAATCGAATTTAACAACCCAAAGACAATGGACGAGGCTATACGCAAAGGTCGAATTTGTTATCAGCAGAGCAAGCAGAAGGGAGAAATCTTGGGTAAGAGATGGATCGATAAGAAAAGCAACAAGCTGGCTGGAAGTACTAAAGGTAATCGCGATGGTGGTAACAAAGGATTCGCCAAGGGGAAAATCAATAGAAACTCATAGAAGAATTTGCTCTGATTAAAGCCCCCCATTGAGTCCAGAACCAATGATCAACCTAGGAAAATAGACAACGAAGGGACACCAAGGCCTCCAATGCAATGTTGGGACTGTGGTGGACCCCATTACGTGAAAAATTGTCCCCAGCGAAGAGGAACCGAACAGGTTTTCCAGGTCTACGAAGCCTCTACAGTTGGTGATGTAGGACGGAGCCTACCAAAGATTAATGCTGCTTTGGAAGATCACTAGGCAGAGTATCAACTAACTATGGTGGAATTTGAAGGTAAACTCTTAGACCTTGTTGTAACTGTTTTAATTGATCCTGGAGCTATGTTAAGTTATATTAGTCCTAGGGTCGTGGAACGTTGCAAATTGCAACCTGTTAAATTTAAGGACTCTTAGCTAGTCCAGTTGGCAACAGGGGCAAAGAGACGGTTACTTGCTAAGGTAAAAAATTGCCCTTTAAAAATAGCAGGATAGCTAGTGATGGCAGATTTTAATGTGCTTCCCCTTGGTTTGTACGATGTGCTGATTGGAATGGACTGGCTAGAAAAACATTGGTCCATAATTAATTGTAAAACTAAGAGTATCTGTAATAAGGATGATCTGGGAACAAAACAAGAGATGCAGGGAATTAAGAAACCAGTGCAGATTCGGCCCATAACTGCAACACAGTTAACAAAATGCATTAGAAAAGGATATCAGATTTATGTCATCCAAGTGGGGTATACCAACTCAAGAGCTAAAACAACCACATTGGAGAACATTCATGTGATATAAGAATTTTCTGATGTGTTTCCGGAAGAGATTCCCGAACTGCCACCCAAAAGAGACATAGATTTTACCATCGAATTAGTGCTAGGAGTAGCCCCAGTCTCTCGAGCACCCTCCAGAATGAGCGTACCAGAATTGGCGGAGGTCACTACTACATGTAGGGGGTTTTAAGACAATATTTGAGTCAATTGTCTTAACTTAAGACAAAATGAAACTTGTGTATTTTCTTAAATATTGTCTTTAAGCGGGTGTCTCAAAATATAATGTCTCAAAAATTTGTCTCTATAAAGACAATATAGAACACATATTATTATTGTCTCTATAAAGACAATTTGATTTGTCTCTCTAGAGACAATTTCATTTGTGTCTCTTTAGAGACAATTACATTTTTGTCTTTTTAGAGACAATTCCATAATTCAAACTATTGTCTCTCTAGAGACAATATAAAAAATTATTTAAAAAGAAATAAATGTCCATAATTCAAACTATTGTCTCTCTAGAGACAATAAAAAAAATTATTTAAAAAAAAAATAAATGTCCATAATTCAAACTATTGTCTCTCTAGAGACAATATAAAAAATTATTTAAAAATAAATAAATGTCCATAATTCAAATACTATTGTCTCTCTAGAGACAATAAAAAAAATTATTTAAAAAAAATAAATCTGCTCAAACTATTGTCTCGGATTTGCTCCTATAAAAAATTATTTAAAAATAAATAAATGTGCTCAAACTATTGTCTCGGATTTGCTCCTGCTAATCTATCTGTGTATCCATCTCTATCTACATATTCATCCATCCATCCATTCGACTATATGCATGTCTGGATATACATATGTAAGCCTGCACATCTATGTTTTATAGTGTGTGCTCTCCTAAAATTTGCGATATGCGTGCACATTGCATTTATAGGGTGTGCCTTGGGAAGTATGTATCCATTTTGACTTTTTCTCCATCTCATTTGCAAGGAGAAAAGATATATCGAACTGATTAACATTAAATAACAAGGACTTGACAATTACTGTAGAATAAATAAACCATGCTCATCCTCATTCAGGGACCAAATAAATTCTCTGGTCCATTAAATTAGAGAAACATACACCAGAGAAAATTCAGGAAAACAAAAATATTCGATAATACAAAAAATTACAAGCTACACAGGAAACATCCTCAAAACTGCCAGCGCTCTAGTTGCACCTCTACTTCAGTTAGGTCTTTCTGAGCTTTCTTCCTACGATAAAATATTGGGCAATCACGACTGCAATAAGGATAGGACATCAATGTAAGTATAAAAAAGATAGTAATTGTAAAAAAAAAAAAAAAAAAACATCCTATTAATTAAAAATAAATGCATGATCACGCAAATGTTACAAAATACATCCATAATGTAAATTTAAATCATGTCATGAAAATGTAATACTTGAAATATAGCATTCAAAAACCTTGTGCAAAGAACATCTTGGTGCAGAGAGCCTTGGCACCGCTGACATTGTGTCCATAGTTTACCAAAGAGAATTTCTAATTCCCTCGCTGACATTGATCAAATATTAGTGCCATATGATAGAAAATCTAGGTGAGAACAATAGACACAATGCCTACTTTAAATTCTCCAAATAAAGAGTAATTAGATAATTAAATAAATGGTGATTTATTTAATTATTCTTCATGTATTTAATTATAAATGACTTAACAAATGTGGTTTATTAAGTAATTTCTCACAGTGAAAGCAATTTTACTATGGTAAAATTGACCCTACGTGGTGTACTTTGATCCATCTAGTAAATTATGGCTAGATGACCAATTTTTTATGATAACATATTTCTCCCAAACATTCAAGTGTTAGGAGCAAAACATATGACCAAAGTACGTTGTAAGGACATAATCACTATACAATGAAGTGGAGTCAGAGAGAGAGAGAGAGAGAGACCAATGGAGCTTAAGCAAAAGAGGATAGTGACAGAGGGGGCGAGACCAATGCAAGTCTCCTTTTATATTGTGGTATCGGATCTCAGTGAGGTGGGGGAGGCATACCTGTAACTGTCGAGGTAACTTAGTACAAAAATAATGATGCACCCAAAAACATAAAATTGAGCAATAAAATACATGTTGAATGGTAAATGACATGCTAGCATAAATGAGCCAAAATATAATACAATGTGTCCCATATACATAACGCACCTGGAAAAAACATGATTCGGGGCTAAATACAATAACATATGAGTACATGCAATATAATGCCCCTTCCATCAAAAAATGGGTGGGAGGGAGAGTAGAACAACCAAAGAAGCCCTGCTGAACAGGAAAGAGCTTTGCAAAACTAAAAGGACCATCTAAAGGAGACATGCATGCTATGAACGGTGCAAGCGTGATGAACCGAACCCATCAAATATGTGGAATTGCATCCAAGGTTGTAGCATAATAGGAAGGCATTTGGGCATGTGGGGGGTTACCTGAAGGGCCATCCCCTCATGAGGTCTGAAACATCTCACACACACGTGGGAATCACTGGTATAATCTTTTGCATCACTCGACCATCAAGTGTACAAATCACGAACATGAAACAACCAAGTCAAAGGGAAATGATGATTCCCTTTACTTGATTGGAAGCACCAAACAAGAGTGGAAGATGGAACCAAGCTACATCGTTCTCTAGGTCATTCTTCTGGAATAGATGTGTTGATGTTGACATAATAGGGCCCGTCTTAGGTGAGGAAATGACGATCCTCAACTAAGGCACAAGGGGAATAGTAATGTGACTGATGGACTGACACTAGGGGCAATGGAAAAAATGGGACTAAGGGACAAACAGATGACTTCCCTTGTCAGAGCATAAAGTGCATTGTTGAGCTGGTAGCGACTGACTCAACTCTAGAGGGGATGGTGGACAGTATGACTGAAGGACAAAATGGGTAACATGGGATGAATAGTATGCAAATATGGATGGAATATTGTGACATGATACAATGAGACGTGCAATAGACTCCATGGATGCAAAGGTGACTCATCACAGATGCTTTAAACAAGGGTGACTCAATGATGTTTCCACACAAAATAGGCCCGGTGGGGACCATGAAAGCATGAGAAAATTATGGTTTCTCATGACAAAAATTGACACGTGAGATGACAAGCACCAAGGGAAGGTGGTCCCCAAAGTATAAGCGTCCCATATGAAAAAAATTGATTTTAAGAGTTGACGTAGTGACCCTTCTTGGAAAAATGGCTTGTAGGTGAAGTGTCAAATCATCAAAAACTAAGAGAGACACTTATAGTACTTGATGAGAGCTTTCCAATGGTGTTGACGATTCATCAAACTGAACTATGGTCTGGTCGCAATGGGCAACAAAACAATTGTGGGTTTTTCTCTAAAATGGTGTTTTCCCTACCATTTTAGATCTCTTGCATCACCTAATGTTAGACCAAAGAACCCTAATCCAGTCAACTCTTCTGATCCCTGATGGATGTGGGATGTATTTTGGTCTTAAAATTTTTATATTTTCACTAGTCATTTTCTCTTTGCTTAAGAAGATTGTGTTGGCAACTTGCTATCTATTTTAGATGTTATCTTTTGGCCCATAAATATGATAAAAATGAGACTGAAATAATTTTGAGAAATTATATGTAACAATGTAATCTCTTTTGATATAATAGAAGTATCTTGACTTACCAAAAACACTCTAAATATAAAATGAGATTAACAGTCATAGTTTTAAATTTAATGTATTTTCTTCCATGATAATATAAAAGGTTCCATTAACATATTTTAAATTTTATGTTTAAAAAACAAAAATCATAATTATATTTTGGATTATTTTTTATATAAATTTTAATTTATATATAATGATGATAACCTTTTTAATAGTATTAAACATGGTTATTAATATATGTTTTTTTATATTATTATAAATATTATGTATGATAATATAAAAGGGTACACTAACATATTTTAATTTTACGTTTAAAAAAGAAAATCATAATTCTATTTTAAGTACTTTTTTATATAAGTTTTAGTTTATATATAATGATAACCTTTTAATAATGGTTATTAATAATATGTTTTTATTATATTATTATAAAAATTTATGTTTTTTTAATATTGTTATATTTTTAAAATATATAATATACTTTCAAAATTTTCATCTAATTATAAATATACTAGGTAATTAATTAATATGATTTTTTCTATAGTTTGACTCTAAGAGTGTTAATATAATTGAACTCATGATTTCACAATAACAACTTAGAATAACAAAGGTGTTTTACCTATAAGGATAAGGACTCAACTAACTAATTGAGCAAACCCTCAAGTCTTTTTTATATGTGGTTCGCCAACACTAAAGATCAGTGACCACTACGTTCATGGAATATTTGTATCAGGCAAACCTACTGGAAGGGATCACTTCTTGTCTGCTCAACCATAGAGCCTAACCCCGAGTTTGTTGAGAAAATTGAACATGTAACTTCTCAACTTCTCAATACTAATGGTGTTTTTAAGATAACCCTCAAAAATATATTTAATCAAATATTTTATTTAACCAAATTTAAAATTTGTTTATAATCAAATAAACATTTTATTTAAAAATATTTTAAATTTCTTTATAATATTTAATAAATAAAATTTATTTATTTATATTTATTTAAATTAAATTTTAACTAAAACAAAATTAAACCACACAATAACCTTAACATAATTAATTTTTTAGCACCTATAAGAAAAATAAAAATAAAATAAAACACATGTTTCTAAAACCCACTATTCCATATTTTATAAATATCAAGTTTAATATTTCCAATAAAACTAATTCCACTAACTATATATATAATATATATACATACATACATATATATATATAATATATTATATATATAATATATATTTATTCAAATATAAAAGAAATAGCAAAACTAATCCATTGTATGACAAAGATTGTAAAAGTACAAAAAGAGCAATTAAGGAAGTTGTTGATAAATCTCTTAAAATGGACAAGATAAAAATATACAAAGCCCTAACTAAGAGGAAAAAGAGACAGTACATTCATCAAAGAAAAGAGAATCTCTTACACCTCTCTATGGTAAAAAGCTTTATGAATCTCCAAATGTCATGGATAATTTGGAAACCGTGCTCACAACGAAAGAAGTTTTCTCTTTAGAAGACATTAAATTTGGGGTTAATCGCCTCGCTAATGGGAAAGCTAAGGACATTGAAGGTTACCAGGCAGAAATATTAAAAATTGGAGGTCCTGTCCTCATCCCCCACATCCACAAGATTTTCAATCAAGCAGTCAAGCAAGGGTTCCCTAAAACTTGGACTGAGAGCCTCATTATCCCTATTTTTAAAAGTGGGGATACAAATAACCCCACTAATTATCGGATAATTATGATCAGCCCTCTCTTAGCCAAGTTATATGGTAGTATTTTGGAAAAGAAGTTAAGCATATGGCTTGAAATTGAAGGTAAGCGGGCTAAAGGCCAAGCAGGCTTCAGAAGGCATCACTCAACAATAGACCACCTCATTACGGTTAGGATCATTGCGGAGGAATGTCGTAATGATAAATCCAAATTATTTTGTTGCTTTGTGCACTTTAGAAAGGCTTTTGATACGGTTCCTAGATACAACCTTTGGAATAGATTAGAAGAGCTAAAGGTTCCTCTCGAGTTGAGAGCTGACGCTATAAGGTTATACAAGAATGTAATTGCCAAGCTAAAGAGAAATGAGGGGTGGTCGAAAGATATTAAGTCTAACATCAGAGTTAAACAAGGTTGCCCCCTCTCCCCTACCCTATTTGGGATTTACATCAATAAGCTCGACGGCTATTTAGAGGAAGCAGGATGTGATGGCATGATCTTAGCTGGGATAGTCATCATCCTTCTTCTCTATACTGATGATATTGTTCTTTTGGCAAGGTGCCCATTTGATCTTGATAAGAAACTCAAACTTCTTAAGGATTTCTGCTCTACCATGGGTATGACGGTTAACACTGACAAAACAAAAGTTATGATTATCAAATCTAAGATGGACACTAACGCTAATTTTATGTATGACAATAATAACTTGGAGGAAGTGTATTCTTACAAGTACCTAGGAATTGATATTCATCACAAGCTCAACTGGAACCATAGCATTGAGAAAAGGATTAATGGGGGTGGAAAGCTTATTTTGGTCTTGAAAATAATTGTAAAACAACAAACCTCGTAATGTGAGATAAAAATAAGGTCCTCTTTGAAACTTTAGTCACTCCTGTTATCTTATATGGTTGTGAGGTTTGGGGTTGCAGCATCTCCAGAGAATCATGTAGAAAGATTGAGCAAATCCAAAAGCCTTTTATAACTTATAACCTGAAAATTAAAAGTAATACACCCTATCCTATTCTCCCTATAGAAGCAGGTATTTCCGCTATTGAGTGCCTAGCTATGATTAGGTTTCTGTTGTACAAGCACAAACTCAATAACATAGACGATCATAGACTTCCTAAGCTAGCCTTAAATTCCAGCGAAAACCACCTAAGGCTCAATCGAAGGTGGCATAAAGACACAAGGGCCTAGTTAAACTATTGGGAGATCAACGAGAATGATGCATTGCAAAACATAAATAATATTAAAGATATTGTTACTTCTAAGTTCAAAAAAAAAATGTGGTGTGAGAAAGATTTAGCAGCTAAAAGAAAATTAAGTTATTATACCTAGGTCATCAACCCCACCCTAGAAGATCAAAAATATCTCTCTATTTTAACTAGCTCAAAGAAGAAAATTAATATAGCAAAGATTGTAATGAATTCGCATGAGCTCCATAGTGAAACAGGTCGTTGGGCGGTTCCTAAAACGCCATGGATGGAAAGGATCTCCCATATATGTGAGAATAGGAACATCGGGGATGAAAACCACTTCCTCTTAGAGTGTCCCACGTACAACTACATTAGATCTCAGTTTCACAATCTTTGTTACAATACTCATCTTCCTAGCCTTTTACAATGTCAAAATTATAGTGAGGTTGGGAGGCTTCTCTCCAAGCTTTTTGAGCATAGGAATAAAATCTTAAATAAAAATAAATAATTTGTTTCTTTAGGTCCTATATAGACCAATGTTAGTCTAAGTAAACGTTAACCATCATTTTATATATATATAAATATATATATATATATAAATATATAATTCGTTAAAGGTAATTATTTTTCTTGTTACTAATTCAATTAATTTTAAGGGGGTTATATCCTGCCATATATTACACTAATTTAATTTCCTTTCAAATTGACTTTTGCGTTTCAGAATTTTTTTACTCACACATCTATGATAATTAAAATTAAAAAAAAATGATTAGGAATTAAATCATATATTAAATATATTATAAATGCAAGAAAAGATATGAACACTAAATTTTAGGATATAGCTAAAATGTATAACCACATATATTAAAAAGAATTATTCTTAATAAGGCTTTCCGATGCCCGAATATTAAAGTCCCATCAAACACCAAAATATTTAGATGATGGAAACGACGAATTAGCGAGCCGTTATGAGAGGTTGAAAATAGTAGGGTTCATTTTCAGCTTTCGTTAACTTTTATTGATGTTGCATTCACACAGCTGGATGCTATTTCCAAGTTACGGTGGGTCGTGAAATGTGTGGACAATACAGTTGAAGCAATTTTGAGGGTAAAGCTGCACGTTTCAATCAATATCGGTGGTCGGACGGTATAGCATAAGTAGAAATTTCCAATAAAATTTTATTACATAATTAGGTATCCATTTATATCTATCACATAATTATCCATAAACATATGAGTACAATCACATTAATATCTGAAGCCTCTGACAGCCCCTCCCATGTGATGGAATTCCCCGGGAATCTGAACTGTGTGCCCTCGTTGCAGATCGCAACGTAAACTGCAAGAGAAACCAGGAAATTCATGGAGGAGTAGGGAAACCAGGAAATTCATGGAGGAGTAGCTAGTCAAAGGAGAGAAACCGAATAATATTACAGCGGGGCCGATTGATGGACCAGTGGATCTTAACATCACTCTCTCCTAATTTTGAAACAGTACGCCCTGCAACTTATCATGGTGGCTGAATTTCGAGCCATTAGTCAGCGTGGGCGGAAATATCATGAACGCTCCGATAATGCTCCGTTCCCGTTTGCAGACACACATGTCCCAGATTGGCGGCATGGGGAATAAGACAATCCAAGACATTTGCAAGCATTTTACTGTTCAAATCGGCCTCTTCGATTCCTCGGCGGGCATTTGCGATCACCCAGAAGACTTGCGTGACATCAATGAGAGGCAAAGTGGTTTGCATGCAAGCACGATGTGGACCCACAAGTTTGTTGTGTGGTTTTTATCTCCTGATGTGAAATATTGTTTTCGTGAATATAAAGATTTTGATGATAGGTTTATTAGCATGACTGGTAGGGACCATTAACACAACTCAACTTGAAATTCAACGAACAAATAAGTCACGCAGCCTGGTTGGTGTCTGTATAAGGATGCCGAAGATGGCGGGAAACCTTTGTGTTTCTGTCAACAAAATCTAAAATCAATCACTGTCTTAGTTTCGTTTAGGGCTGAATGAAATACTTGAATTTCAACAAACAAATAAGTCACGCAACCTGGTTGGTGTCCGTATAAGGATGCCGAAGATGGCGGGAAACCTTTGTGTTTCTGTCAACGAAATTTAAAATCAATCACCGTTTCAGTTTCGTTTAGGGCTGAATGAAATGCATGAGAAGATTCAATTCTCAGCACCCAATCAGATAAATACCTAAGCAGATAAATATAAGATTAAATACGGTGATCATTGCGCCTGACAACATTGATTATGTATTAAAAAGAAATGGTCTCTGTACTCGAATACAAACCAAAACTTATGTGCAGATTTAGCTTTTGGTTGATTCTGGATAATGCTGGCTAAGAAATGAATATCGACTGAACCTACTCACTAAGAAATGAATATTGACTGAACCTACTCACTACAAAAACAAAGCCAAACCTCACGGAATAGCTCACTGTTGCATATCGGCAGGGACTACCGCCGCTTGCGGATCTTGTTTATCTAGTCATAGGAGAAAAGTAGCCATCATTTAGAGCTCTCTGCATAGTCTAATGATTTTCTAGCACATTGTAAATTGCATACACCCTATATAGTATAGAGGAATTATCACATCACACGAGGAAAAAAAACTCAATTGATTTAATGACATAAATGGTAAAAAAGATTGAACTAATGTGTAATAAGAAGTATATAAATAATATATGGAATTAACCATAGGCCAAGTATTTAATACGAAATGAAAACTAATTAACATCAAATTATACAAACATAAACACAAGGATAACATGTAACTTATCCTCTAAAAGTCTATAATAATCATGTAAATAGTTAATATAAAGAAAATGAAAACCACTATTAAATTCCAAAAACAAAATATTTTATAGTCTTTTTTCAATGTTCAATTAGTTATATATATATATATATATATATATAAAGAAAAACGAAGTATGAAGAATAGTTAAATTTACATAAATGAAAAGATTAAAAGCTCCATCAGATTAATTAGATTATGGAACTCTCATATTTTTTAAACTGTATTTGATTTAATAGATTTGCTAATCATATTTGAAAGGGAAAAATAATTATAATATCCACTAAAACAAATAAGTAAAATAACTTAAAATCTGTATAAATGAAAAGATAAACCATCTATGCCAAATAAGTGTACAGTAACGGATGACTTCTACCATCTCTTTGTCAACATCCTTGGCCACCAGATGGCATAAGTTATTCATTGTTCAATGCTTTTTCAATTGGATTATTTAAGGTTAATTAAAATTTCGTTATAATTTTCAATTTTTAATTAAAATTAAAATTACATAATTTATAAATAGGAAATGATTTAATTATTATTATTATTATAATATTCTGTTTTGTGGAGAGGAATTGAAAGTGAGTTAATCGTTAAAAAAAGAAAATAGATCTTTTATAAGTCTACTTTAAATCAATTATTGGATTGTTCAGTTCTAACGGAAATTAATGATTTTCAAAGTTGGGTGTAACCTTCACACCGAAATTAATGGAGATTGCGAAAGGCAGTATTTTGTAGTTGTAGGCTTCAATCCGTGTTCACCAATGAGATCTTTAATATTGAATTCCACAGTACCAAGCATCCTTTGCATGTGGTTGGTCACCAATGAGATCTTTAATATTGAATTCCACATTACCAAGCATCCGTTGCATGTGGTTGGTGTGGTGCCTCACATCGCACGATTTGACGCGGCACACATTATATAATCAACATCATCCCTGCAGGTTGCCATCACCAGTGCCTCTGTGCCTGACAGAGTTGTGTGACTGCGTTAAATTATTTCTTTGAACGCCATCGCCATGTCTGCATTTCGATCGTCGCTGTGGGCATTTGCGTTTCAGACATTCTTGCTCGGGGTTTACGCTGAGGCACAGGATGTTGGAGCAGTCTTGTTTTTCGGAGACTCTTATGGAGATCCCGGAAACAACAACCACATTCCCACATTAATCAAGAGTAATTTCCCTCCCTATGGAAGAAATTTCGTGGGAGGCAATCCCACAGGGAGATTCTCCGATGGAAAAATTCTTCCAGACTATTTGGGTAAGCAAAATGTTACTAATTAATTGGGCAGACGGCTAATTATTTTTTATTGTTACAGATATCTAAATTATACGTTGTTTTGGTGTTCAAATGAATATATAGTTGCAGGGCTTGGCATCAAAGAGCTGCTGCCAGCATATCTTGATCCGAACCTTCAAGAACAAGACTTGATCACAGGCGTCAGTTTCTCCTCAGCGGGGACCGGATTAGACAATCTCACCGCTGCCACTTTAGTAAATAATGACCACCTATCCTCTATATCCACTCACTCACAATAAAACCTTCATCATCAAATTAAATGAAATGAAATTGTTTGCACTAATATTTGGGTGTCCATGTTTTGTATATTTGTAAAAGATTTCTTAATGTAAGTTTACGTGAGTAAAGCTAATCTTTCATATATCTGTTTTCTAGATTTGTCACATAAAAATATTAATTGGGGATGTGTTTCGAACTATTATCCAAACAATTTAAATGAACTAATTTTCTAAACATTCAAACTAAATTTTCTGAATCAATTATTAAATCCAGTAGATTATATGAGAAATTGTCATTCAAATATTCTGTATTCTATCATAGTAGATGTCGAAACTGGCTAATTATTACTGGACGATCTGAATTTGGCAGTCAGTGATTCCAATGTGGAAAGAAATCGAATATTTCAAGGAATACCGAACTCGGGTGGCCACGCTGGTTGGAGGTATAGAGAAGGCTGCCATGCTGTTGAATACAGCAGTGGCGTTTATCAGCATTGACACTAACGACTTCATTGCAAATTATTTTCTGGAACCAATTCGCCCATCGCACTTTACAGTTTCCCAATACGTAGATTTTCTATTGCGCACATTATCTGGATATATTGAGGTTTGAATATTCTCACTCAACTTTATTTAACCTAAGAAATTGTCAACAAATATTTAATATCTTCGTATCTCAATTATTGTTGCAGGATCTGTACAGTTTGGATGTGCGTAGGATTGGGGTAATAAACCTACCTCCTTTAGGCTGTCTACCCTTTGAAAAATCTCTGCATATTAAAGTAGGAGGAGAGTGCTCAGAGAAAGTGAACGAGGCCGCAGCCGAATTTAATGAAAAACTCATATCGACCATTGATGCACTGAAAGCTAAGCTTCCTGGGCTCAAAATTGTTTCTCTCAAATATTTCGACATTGTCTTAGACGCCATAAAAGATCCAGCTAAATATGGTAGGTATAGTGAAGCTATATTCTTTCCTTATGTTGCAATTTTCTTATGTAATTAATAAATACTATAAATACTAATATAGATTAAGGGAAAAAAATTGAATTTTTAAATACTCATATAAATAATTAAAATATTTGTTATTTGTATTAATTATTTTTATCAAATTTATTAGGATGGTGATGGTGGTTAACTTCCACTGAAACCAAATTAGTCTTATAATTTTCTTAGTTTTTAATGATCTGACTCTTCGTAGCTATTCAAGAGATAACCATATATCCTTTAAAATTATATTAATTAATAAAATAGATTGATGACTCAAAATTTAAAAATACCCCAAACGAACACAATACACAATATTTATATAATGTTCACTATTTCAAATTCACATTTAATTTGCAGGGTTTGAAGTGACGGGAAAAGCTTGCTGCGGCACCATCGAATTTGGGTATCTGTGCGACTTGGCGACACCGTTTACATGTATTGATGCTTCAAAATATGTATTCTTTGATTCAATTCATCTTACTCAGAAGTCTTACGCAATCATCTCTCAAGTATTTCTGAAGGAAGGGGTTTCACAGCTCGTGTAAATTCACTCATATTGTCCTTGTTGTTGACAAGGAAACAATTTACATTCAATAAGAAACGCCGCTTCTGTAATTTTTGTCATTGATACTATTGACCTCTAAAGACCAATAAATCTAGCCATCCTTAATGCATCCTTAATGTGTGAAGTAGAATTGTCTATCGACACGAGGGAGTCTATACAGGTTGCTCCAATTTTATTTGATTTGTGGAAAAACTTGTGAGTAGTTAAAATTGATTATTATAAAACAATTATTCTTATCTTGATTGTAGAGTAACAATAAAGTCAATTAGCTGACATAGTTGCTAATTGAATTCTAAGAGATTCCCCAAATCTACAATCTCTATCAGTTACCACTACATTGTTAGAATATTGTTGACCAAATATTTACTTTAAAGTTGATAACCTTTTCCAAT
>APFE031028191.1:41655-61162 GCA_000404065.3 Pinus taeda | reverse complement strand
TTTTCCCTTCCAAAGAGATGGGTAAACGTGGGAGGATACCATAAGGACGGGATGCTCTTCCATCAAAAGCTTCCAAGGTTGTGGGAGACTGACTCAACGTCGGAGAAGCAATAGCTTTCCAACAGGAAACAGACATGATGCAAGTTGAAGCACCTTCATCAATGACTGTACGATGGATAGTTTTCTTATCAATAACGACCTGTATAAGGAATGCAATTTGGGGAGGCAGTATCTGTGTATGGTGATCTAAGTCAAACGTAATTAAATCTGAGTCAGTCGGGTCTATGCCGCCGATAGCGGATAGAAAGGACTTCCTCTGAGAAGGGCAACTCTGGAGAACTTCTAAAGCGGACATAGCCGATGGAGTCTGGGCTAAATCCTCAACGATATTGTAGTGCTGAGCAGCATGGGCGTTTGGGTTGTAAGAAGATTTCTGGAGTACTCCTTTTGGAGGGGGTCGAAGCGTTTCAGTACTAGGTCTCTCGATATGGAGAGGGCTTGAACTGAATGGAGGAGCACTGGGGGGAACCTCAGGCTCCTTCCCGGCCAGAATGGATAATCTTTGGTCGAGTCACTGATATTAATAGGTATTTGTTCCCCGCATGCAAACAGCTTGGGAACCGAAGGAAAGAGGGAGGTGAGAGGAGGGCAGCGACCATTTGAGTTTGCTGTGAGGGAAAGGGTTCTTTAAGCACCGCAGGGACCCCGGGAGTGCCTTTCAAAAAACGACTAACTTCAGACCACCGAGGGCAGTCTTTGGTATAGTGATCCTCATCACAGATAAGACAAGGATACTTGGGTTTGCGTTTGGCACTCTTCTCAGATTGAGGTTTAGGTGGTTCCTGTTTAGGTTGTTCTGGCTTATTTTTCGTTTTCTCTTTCTTTTTTGCTTTCGAGGTTTTGTCTGTCTTGGTGGACTGAACGGCATTAACCTCGGAAGTAGATTTAGAAGTAGGTATAACCTGAGAAGTGGTTTCAATTGGAGCATTTGACTTCTGCTTCCCAGGATTCGCGGAAGTTTTCTTAGAGGATGAACTAACAGACCCAATAATGCCGTCAACAGTAGGTGTTGGCGAGGTTTTGGATGTTCCCAGTCTAGGGGCATCAGGCAAATAATCATACAATGTACCTGACTGAGAATAAACCAAGTTGAGGTATTGAGCACGCGCGATAGCTTGCTCTTCAGTAACACATGCTCCCATAGCAATGTCCCGAGCTATTGGAGGGACGAACGAAGTCGTGAACCAATCCGTAAGAAGCTGGTCGAGAATCCAAAATTTGATCATACGTCTACGCCATCTCCATTCATGGATGTGATCAGAGATATGCGTAGCTGTTGTCTGTCTTAAGGATGTGAGGAGGTGTGTGCCCGTTTCATAACGAATGGGCAATTGAAAATGAGTGAGGAATGCCATAGCCAACGAGTTGAAATCCTGAAAGGATCCGTGATTGAGCTCAATATACCACTTAGCGGCAGAGCCAGTGAGAGTCCGCTGAAAAAGGCGAAGCCGAATTGAATCATCAAGCCATGAATTGGATGAACACCAAAGATGATAGGTCATGACATGAGCTTGTGGATCTTCATTAGCTTTACCATCGAATTTTGGATAGTCACCAGGAATTTTGGTGGGAACCGGAGGCTAATAAGGGTTATGAAGAATAGGATCATTAGTCAGTTTGGACACATCCGGTAATTCTAAAGTCACTAAGAATGGTAACTGAGGGTTGAAAGACATCTGGGGCTGCTGATAGGATGAAGTACCCGGTTCCAACCAAGTGGTGGTTGCCCCCATGGGCTTTGCCCTGACGGATGCGGCCCCATGGTATACTGGCCGTAGGGATTTGTGTTTTTCCCCCCAGTATATGGATTACCAAACGATGCTGCAAAAGTAGCATATGGTTGTTGATAATTCTGGTAAGGGGAAAACAAAGGTTGCCCTTGAGGTTGTTGATAACCATAGTGTGGGGGGACCCCAAATTGAGTTTGAGACCCAGGCTGAGATTGATAAAATGTTTGAGATTGAACTCCAGCCTGAATTTGAGAACCAGATGGATTTTGGGATCCTACTTGGGTCCAAGTGCCGGGTTGAGCAGCGCCGGTAGACGGATAACCTTGGGCTATCTGAGTAGAAGGATAACCTTGCTGGTACTGAGGTTGGCCTACCTGCTGATACTGAGGTTGTTGTTGTGCAGCAGAAGGTTGTCCTATCATACCAGATGGCTGAGTAGGTTGGGCAGGTGATTGGCCCAACTGTGCTTGAGACTGACTAGTTTATCCAGAAGATTGAGTATACTGGACAGTTGGTTGACCAATCGATTGGGCAGCTTGGCCAGAAACTTGGGTATACTAGACGTTAGGTTGATTTACGTTAACAAATGATTGACCAATTTGTCCAGTATGAGAGCCTTGCTGGATACTAGGCTGAGCTTGTTGAGTGGAAGGTTGGCCTGGATTACCAGTAGGTTGTGTCTGAGGAGTGAAAAAGGGACCACTAGAAGCAAAAGGGTTTCCTTGGAAGGATTGTCCTTGTAGGTTTTGCTGATGTGGTTGTTCGAGTTGCGCATACGACGCTTGACCACCGTGATAAGAGGTGGAACCCCAATCTATCGACAGCGGAATTGAAACCTCTCTTACCGACAGCGAACCTATCCTAGTCCCAGGAGGTGGTAGATATTGATCATATTGTCCTCCAAGTGAGACATTCGATGTAGGATCAAAACCTACGAATAAAGAGGTCGAAGGTCGGCTAAAAATAGGGGTCGAAGAAACCACAGATACTGTTGGAGGGGTTGTGACTGAGGTAACCGCTATACCGCGAGATTGTGGAGTCGAAGGCTCTGTATTGGAGAAGACGGGTGGTGACCAAGTAGAAGTCAGAAAGGGAGATGATAGAAAATCACGCAATGCTCTATAGCCAAGAGGTAGTCCCCCGGTAGTAGCAGTTCTACTAACATGTGTAGATTCCATTGTGCTGGGAATCTCGTTCCCTGGCACACCGGATTCGTCAGTCGTAGTAGGGGATGGGTTTTCCATATCAGAAGGAAATGGTTGTCGAGGAGAAGTGTATTCCTAGAAAGGGACACCGTTTTGAGAAGGTTCCCAAATAGGGTTCAAATACAATTGGTAATCCTCGTCGCCTGGAGCACGAGAGTTAAGCGGTTGTATACTTGGAACAATAGGAAGAATTTCACTCACAACCGGTATCTCAGAAGACGAGATTGGTAATTCCGCCAGGATGGAATTTCACAAAATCCTAGGGAATCTAACGAAACCAGACCCTACTCAGACTAACGCAAACAAAAGTTAACCGGGTTATATGTGATCATGGCCAAATAAATTTTAAGACACTGAACTTGACCTTTTTATTTTTTAAGAGTCAAGAAAAGGACGAAAGATGACTCTAATCTCCTTCGAATATTTAATGAGCACGAAGTGACAAGACGCTCACTTACACCTTTTCTTTTAGGGAGTCCGAAAAGGATCAAAAGTGACTACTCTGGAGAACTAGGTAAGAGGTTTGCCAAACAATCCGTAAAACTGCTTATACACTTTGGCAATCAGATGAAAACCAAGGACTTCCCGTACTGCAGTCAATCTTCCCGAATGCTATGTTCAGTGCATTACGGCTTGTAAGGCAGCAAACTTGGCTTCCTATGGATAAAAGTTTGCAAGCCTATAGGGGTCTCCCAATATATACTCGACGGTACGTGGGAGCACAATCCGTACTGGCACTTACCGTTTCACTGTGGAGGAATCACCCAACCACTCAACGATAAACTACCAGGTTTAAAGACGTCGGAACACGTCTGTAACCTAGACCTCTAGAATATGTGTGTTATGTTCCAATGCGTTGTTAGGTTCGTTCAGTTTATTTTAGTGTTTATCTTTAATTATGTTTCAGTTTTCGGTCCTACCATATGTGATCCCTTGAAACTTCCTAAATGCAAACTATATGGGAAAATTGTATCATTTCATTGAATGAAATCTATCTACAGGAGAGTTGAGATCTTTATACAAATGAAATGATCACAAAGATCCTAATGTAGCTAATAACAAGAAATGAAAATCTTTTTCTTTTTTTCTTTTGAAAAGCAACAATTAACAAGAAATGCTAATTAATAAAAAGCAAAAGATCTTTTGTTTTTTCTTTTCTTTTAGAATAGTATGATGCACTCAACAGATCTCAAGAGATATTCACAAGTATAAATAAACACAATTCACCCAAAGGAATCTAGAACCAATTCTGAAACGTCAAAATGACCTATCAAAGCAAGGAAAACACAAAGACTTTCAATGAACCATGTGATATAAGTTCAAATGAAGTCAAGCAAAAATAAACAAGCTAAAAGTGAATTACTTGCAGCATAGAATGCCAAACTTGTACAACTACCAGAGGAGTGTGGAAAACAACCAAAAAGCTGACTGGATCATCAAACCATAATTTCCCACAGAAGGATCGACATGCAAAGCCACTAGGGCTAAGATATAAAATCGATAGAAAAAAGCAAACAACTGAAGGATAAAAAGAATAACCAGTCACATAAAGGTCCAACAAACTTCCAGAAGCTGTAAAAGATGTAACAAGATACAAATCCAAGCTCAGAAGGCTGACAAACAAGCTAACTGAAAAGTTAACAAGTCTGGCGTGACTGTCAGACTGCAACTCGCGCTATAAAGGGATTGGCACGGGTTGCCAGTTAGCAACAGGCGCCAACTGGCGCGACTGTCAGAGGAAAACCCGCGCTAATAAAGTTTTCCAAGTAAAAAAACAAAACAGGTAGTCCAAAGCTTGGTTTACAGTATCTAGAAAGGCCAGCAAGCAAGAAACATCAAGAAATTCAATCCAGAAAGCTATCCAAGCCAGCAAACAAGAGAAAAACTAACATGCAAGACAAAGTCGAAATTGTTCAGTCCGTAAACCAAACCGGAGATTGACTGAAGTGGTTTTGATCTACCTCACTACTGCAAAGCAATAGTGTTTCGAAGGCTATCTGGCCGTGCTTCAGGCTCCATCTAAAGTTTACAAATCAAACAACAAGCTTCTCCCCAGTGGAGTCGCCAAATTGTTGAATAGGTAAATCCCCTTTGCGGATGGAGGTGATCCCACTAGCCCAACACGGGTCTAGCAACAATCACACAATGCTAACACGCAGGTTCCTAATTGCAAATCAAATATCGATGATGATGGCCTACCTGGATTCCAATGCTAGCACTTGTAGAAGAATCATCGCTCCCGTTCCTTTGCTCTGGCTGGTCACAATCCCCATGATCCTCGTGAACGGACACCTGCACATGCAAAGAACGATACAAATACAAGCATAAAATCCAATAGATGCAACTATATATCAGTCAGAAAAGATATAACTCAATCATCATTATAAATACACATGAGTGGAACCATAATGGTAGTCGTCTATTAATGAGTAAAAACAGAGAAAGATACAACCAAGGTTCTAATGTTGAACCTATTCTCTTACTGGGCAAGCAGCTACATACGCCTTGCAAAAGACCTTTTCTCTCTCAGGATTCCAGAAGCATAACCTCCCTATACTTCACAATTCTTACTTATCACTCTAGCATTACTTTAGCACTCACAAAGACTCTAGCAAAACTAGCTTGTTTAATGCATGAGGACAGTCATTTATAGATGGAGAAGGGAAGAAGATATATTGTACCAGGACACCTATTATGGATTGGCATTATCCCTGAAAAGCCACTCAGCATAGTTGTCATGGATAAACAATGACTCTCGACCTCTATCTTGAGGATTCTTCCCTCAAAGAACTTCATGTCAAGAGAAGAAAAAACATATGGGTGCGCGTTGGCCAAAAATCATTACCAAATTTAGGTGGCGCAGGTGTTGCTCTAGGACAGAGTGCCAATGGGCGCACCCCCTTTTGAGAATCTGAGTCATTGGCGCGGGTAAGACACTGTGTACCTGCGCCAATAGAAAAAGGGCACTTTTTAGGGATAATTTGCAAAAGGTGTCTTCAGGGAACATGAAGTACATACTCAGGGGAACATAATGCAAGTGTTCTTAAGTTATGTCACTGGTCACAGGTCCCGAAATGTGTCCTCCAATGTACGAAAACAAGGGTAATAGGGACAGTGACCAACGGTGACAAATTACTGTGTAACACATGTGATGACTTATCACCTTAGGTGTTCGTCCAATTCATAGCTTGATGATTCGGTTCGACTTCGCCTGTTCCAAATGACTCTCACCGGCTCCACTGCTAAATGGTACATTGAATTGACCTGTGGGTCTTTTCAAGATTTCAATTCATTGGCTATGGCATTCCTCACTCATTTTCAGTTACCCATTCAGTACGAGACACGGACCCATCTCCTTACGTCTCTCAAGTAGGACACGGCTACGCACATCTCTGATCATATACATGAATGGAGAAGGCGTCGTCAGTTGATCAAGTTCTGGATTCCTGATCAACTCCTCACTGATTGGTTCACAACTTCCTTTGTCACTAAGATTGCATTGGACATTGCTATGGGAGCCTATGTAACTGAAGAGCAAGCTATCGCGCGTGCTCAGTACCTTGACTTAGTTTATTCTCAGTCAGGTACTTTATATGAGTATTTTCCCGATGCCCCAAGACACGGTACATCCAAGGCTCCACCAAAACCATATGTTCATGGAGTTATTGGCTCTATGAATTCGTCGTCAAAAAAATCATATTCGAACCCTGGGAAGCCAAAACCAAATGCTTCTAGCGAAAACATTTCTCAGGGTGGTTTAAATTCTGGAAGTACTTCGGAGGTTAACGTCATTCAGTCCACCACGAAGAAAAAGGCCTCGAAAGGAAAGAAAAAGGGGAAATCGAAGAATAAGTCTGAGCAACCTAAACATTATTCCTCTAAACCTCCATCCGAGGAAGGAGCTAAGTGCAAACCCAAGTATCCTTGTCTCATCTGTGATGAGGATCACTACATCAAAGACTGCCCTACATGGTGCAAGGTTAGTCGTTTGTTGAAAGGTGCCCCTGGGATTCCTGCGGTTCTGAAAGAACCTTTCCCCTCTCAAAAGACTCAAATGGTGGCTGATCCATCTTCGTCTTCATCTCCCTTCGGTTCCCAAGTGTTCATGGTTGGAACCATTCCCATTCATGTAATGACTTGAACAAAGGAGTATTCGTCATCTACCGGGAAGGAGCCCGAGGTTCCCTCAAGCGCTCCTTCGTCCAACTTTGGTCTGCTCCATATCGAGAGACCAAGTACTGAGATGACCATCCGACCCCCTCCCAAAGGAGTACTCAGGAGATCATCTTACAACCCAAATGCTCATGCTGCCCAGCACTATAGCATAGTTGAGGACTTAGCGCATGCTCCGTCGGGTATGTCCGCCTTAGAAGTTCTCCAGAACTGGCCCCCCTAGAGGAAGTCCCTATTATCAGCCATCGGTGGCATCGACCCGGCAGATTCGGATTTGATTACCTTTGATCTCGAGAGCCATGTTCCTAGGCTGCCTCATCAAATCACCTTTCTTATACAAGTCATCATCAATTCCAAAATGATCCATCATATGGTTATTGATGAGGACGCGCCAACTTGCATCATGTCTATTGCTTGTTGGAAAGCGATCGGGTCTCCGACTTTGAGCCAGTCTCCTACGATGCTAGAAGCCTTTGATGGTAGAGAATCTCGTCCCTATGGTGTTCTTCAACGATTGCCGATCACTTTAGAAGGGAAAAACGTTGAAGTAGAAGTTGAGGTCGTTGACGCAAATCTTACTTACAACCTCCTTCTGGGCCGGAGTTGGACATATGCCATGCGTGCCGTGGCTTCATCCCTCTTCCATGTCATCTGTTTCCCTCACCAAGGGAAAATTGTCAAGGTAGACCAGCTCTCCTTCTTCGCTTCTTCTTCTGAAGGAAATGTGCCTTCCGTGGAGCATACCTCCATCCTGTTCAAGAGTGTGGGAGTCGGGCTCTTCAAAGATCCTACCCTCATGGGTGTTTTCTCACTCCCACCTCCCAACCTCGCCTCCATCAGTATGATTTCGGTTTGTTCTGATCCTTGGGTCCTTCCCCCCATTGACCAGATAGAATCGTGGAGCGAGGAGATGCCATTGAGTCCCGCCGAACTCAACTACATCGAAATCGCCGCTGTATCGGCTCCTCCTGCTGAACCCGCTTCTTTAAGCGGAGCTCTTGACTCATACGACTATTCCCCTTGGCTTGGAGAATGTGCCTCCTCGGATCCATTAAAGGAAATATTTCCTTCCGACGAAGCTATCATGGAGACCATGTCTCTCGAGGAACCTCAGTGGTTCAATCTTCATCATCGTTCCTCGTTTCTCCCTACCCTCCTAGAAACGTTAATTTGTCTCGAGCGGTTTGCTCCGTGTCTCCCTTCGCAACCTCTTCAGATGCCTATTCAGGTCTATCAAGTATCGTCTGAAGGAAATTTTGGGAACATTACACAGACCCAACCTATCGACATCTCTGTCAAACCAAGGATTGTCGAGAACATTTACATAGGAGTCACCTGCACTCCTGAGGAAATTCAAATCTACATAGCTCTTTTTCACGAGTTCCATGATGCCTTTGCATGGTCTTATGAAGAGATGCCCAACATCGATCCAAACATCATAGTGCATGAGATACCTACGTATCCAGGAGCAAAACCTGTTCGTCAGCGTTTACGCCCTGTGCACCCTCACAAGGCTACAGCTATCAAAGCGGAAGTTGAAAAACTTCTTAAATCTGGTTTTATTTACCCTATCCCACTCACATATTGGGTCTCTAACATTGTCCCTGTCGATAAAAAGCAGTGGATTATTCGTGTCTGTGTCGATTATCGTGATATTAACCGAGCCTGCCCGAAAGATAACTACCCCACACCTTTCATTGACTAGCTCATTGATGAGTGTGCTGGGAGTGAGATATATTCCTTTATGGATGGCTTTTCTGGCTACAACCAGATTAATATCGTGCCCACTAATCAACACAAGATGACCTTTATCTGTCCGTGGGGTAATTTCACTTATAAAAAGCTCCCTTTCGGTCTCAAGAATGCCGGTGCCACTTTTCAACGTGTGATGTCTTACGCCTTTCATGATATTCGGCACATCGTACAACCTTATCTGGATGACCTTCCCGCTCATTCAGCTAAGCGCCAAGACCACCCGTCACATCTCGGCAAGATTTTTCTCCGCTGTCGACATTACAATATCCGACTTAATCTGCATAAATGTGTCTTCTGCATGGAATCTGGTCGACTCCTCAGGTTTATCATCTCCCGAGAGGGCATCTGCTTGGATCCCCTTAAAGTTAAAGCCATTTTGAATCTTCCTCCCCCTGCTTCTTTGCGGCAACTGCAAAGTTTGCAGGGTAAAGCAAATTTCTTACGACAATTTATCCCGAATTATGCCGAAGTGGCAAAAGGTTTCACGCGGTTACTTAAGCGTGACACCCCGTTTCGATTGGATGCCATCGCTGAGGAGTCTTTTGCACATCTTAAAACTCTTCTGGTTTCTGCCCCTTTGTTGCAGCCGTCGAATTATCTTCATGATTACACATTGTATTTGGCCGCTACTGATACCACCATCGGTATGGTTCTGGTTCAGGATGACGATGATGGCACTGTACACGTTATCTACTACCTTAGGCACAACTTGTTAGATACAGAAACTCAATATGCTTATGTCGAGAAGTTGGCCCTCGTTGCTGTATGCGCTGTTCAACGCTTCCGTCATTACATCTTGTTGTGTACAACGACAGTGATCTCTGACTACAACCCTATGACCTACATTTTGTCATGCCAATTGCTGGGGGGAAAATACTCGAAGTGGATAGTCATCCTCCAAGAGTTTGACTTGGAATTTACTGCTACCAAGTCTAAGAAATCACTTGTCTTTGCTGAGCTATTGTGTTCTTTGGCATCCACTGCTGCCTCCTCTCAGTTAGAAGATTCCATTCCAGATGAAACTCTCTTCCTCATTAGCACCCTCGATCCCTGGTACGAGGATATTATTGTCTACTTGCAGACATCTTCCTTCCATCCTGAGACCTCTAAGGATGCTCGTCGATGGATCCGACAACTAGCCCAACCATATCGCATCGTTGGGGACACCATGTACCGTCTCGGTGTTCATTCTGTTCTTCGTCGATGGTTGAATTTCGAAGAAGCAGAGAGAGTTCTAAATCACTGCCACTCAAGTGCATGTGGCGGTCACATGTCTGGATATGCCATTGCACAGAAAATCCTCCGGGTTGGCTATTTCTGGCCCTCCATTTTCACGGATTGCATTCTTGCTGTCCGTTCATGCCATGAGTGCCAGATTTACCAACGGAAGATGCATGCACCCCCCGCTCCACTGCACCCCGTTGTAACCGTCGGCCCTTTTGCCAAATGGGGCATCGATTATGTGACCTATAACCCTCGCTCGGCCGGGGGGCATGGGTACATCATTGTTGCTGTTGATTATTTCATGAAATGGGCCGAGGCGATGCTTACATTGTCAGAAGATGGTCACACCGTAGTACAGGTTTTGTTCAATCATGTTATTTCGCGATTCGGAGTACCCCAGGCCATCGTCACTGATCACGGAAAACATTTTCGTAATCACATGATGACTGAGTTAACAACCCAATTGGGCCTTAGGCATGATAGTTCGACCCCGTACTATCCTCAGGCAAACAGTCAAGTGGAAACCGTGAACAAGGTTTTGGTCATGATGCTTCAAAGAACTATTGGCATGCATAAGTCCAATTGGCATTTGATGTTGTTCTCTGCTTTGTGGGCCTATCGTACCTCCGTGAAGGACGCCACTGGTTTTACTCCTTTTCAGTTAGTTTACGGACTGGAGGCGACCCTTCCTATTGAGTGTGAGATTCCTTCATTAAAGATAGCCGTCGAATTGCTCCCTGATACTACTCCAGTAGAAGAGCGTCTTCTTTACTTAGAACGGCTGGATGAGACTTGTCTTCTAGCCTCCTTAGCTATTGAAGCTCAGAAGAAGCGAGTGAAAACTCACTTCGATAATATTGTTAACCCCCACTCTTTCATTGAGGGAGACCTAGTACTGCTCTATGATCAAGCTAACGATAAGCTGGGGGCAGGAAAACTCGAGCCCATGTGGCACGGGCCCTACATTGTGAAAAGAGTTTTGCAAAAAGGTGCCTACAAGCTTATTGATTATGAAGGCAATCCACTGGATAGGCCCTGAAATGGGCTTTATCTCAAAAAATATTATGCATGAGTCCAGGCGCTCTCTTTTTGTACATACGTATGCTTTCAGTAGTGTGTTGTGTGTGCATGTTTGTTATATTTTTACCTTTGGTATATCGGCATGATTTCCGCTTATTGTGTCTTTTGCTTCTTGAACAGATGTCTGGATCGCCTTACGTTGGTTTTGCTGATGGTGCTTCCTGTAGTACATGCTGCTTGTCATCTACGGTATGGGTGATCTACGATCCTCATGGTGATTTAGTAGACATTCAAGGAGTTTGTCTAGGTTGTACAACAAAAAATGTTGCTGAATATAGTGCTATAATTGAATTGTTAGCTGAGGCGATTAACCTTGGCATCCGCACATTGGTTGTGAATTTGGACTCTCAACTTGTAGTCCACCAACTCAACGGATGTTATTCTGTCAGAGATCATCGGATATTAAGGTTGTATTTACGTGTTAAGTTATTAGAAAGGGATTTTGATTTCATTACTTATCAACATATTCCAAGACGACTTAATACGTTAACCGATGCATTAACTAATTATGTGTTGGATAGGCATTTGCATAATATGTGAATCAACATAATACAAGAAGCATAAAGCACAATAAGACCATAAAACATGTATATGTATATATGTGTGTCTAGAATGTTTACACCCCGTGCATCATCAAAAACAGTACATGTCCATCTAAATACATCCGGAGACAACATGTCTCTCAAAAAATATGCATGAAAAGAAAAGCCTAGAGATCTAGTCTCGGTGGTGCTCATGGTAGCACGTCACCACTCGCACTAGACGCCTCAGGAGTTGGTGGATGCGAGTTGGCACCCATACTGTGTGCCTCTGGTAAGCTAGCGGGACATCCGCTAGCCGAGCGTAATCTGGGATCCCTCGAGTGATAGCCTCGAGGTTCTGGATAAGCTCCCCTTTGTCACCGCCCTCCTCCTGAGGATCTACTCATGCTGCTGCTGCTATTGGATGTCTCCTCGCAACGGGAGACAGGCCAGCTGGACTTTCTGGGCCAACATCTGCATATGCATATAAAGGTCATTAGGATAAACATGTACTAACAAAAAAATCATAAAAATACAAAATCAAAAAATGAGGACGTACCAATCTCCTCTTCCCAATCCTCTCCATCCAGAAGGGGAAGGTCAGGGTCTCCAGTGAAGTCTGTCCCCGCATATGGCCAGTCTTCCACCATGATCAGTTGGCGGCGAAGCCACCTGAAGAATTCCGATCTGAAGGCCATCTGCTAGCCGCCACCGCCCCTCGGCATCAGTGCCGCCCATCGAGCCATCCTCGGCTCTCGAGGTGTTGGGTCTGCCACAAAGGCCCCTTGGCCTTGGAAGCTTGGCACACGTTCCAGGAAGAACCTCACCAAGATGGAACCATACCCAAATTACTGCAGCTTGCCCCACTTGGCCTTTGTCTGCTGCCTCTTCATATTGGGCATCACAGCTGATGCCCAATTGAAGACTGTCAGGCTAAGACACTCCAGCGCTAATAGAAGATGATTCTTCGTAGCTTCGTGGGGTGCTTGTGCCCCCACAGTGCGTGTGAAAGTGAATAGTAATGCCCGCAGTGTCAAGTCTTGAACGGTGGGGATATCCACCTTCGAACTACCCTGCCCATATTTTGCCTCCGGGAAAATTTGGGCCTTCACCTCATCCATCTTCTCTCCAGATGGCCTGCTCCCAGTCAATTGAGGCACCGGCCCTCGTCGTGATAGTCCAGTCAAGAAGTAGATGTCTGATACGTCCAACTCCAGTACCTGATCTCGTATCCGGAACACCTGTTCCTCTACGTCCCATAAGTCAATCAAGTACTGCAGGAGCTCTGGTTGAGCCCGTAAATAAGATAACATGAATTATTTTTTGAGCCCACATGCTCTGAGGGCTTCCATGCAATCTTCGTCAGCTAGGGCCAAAGTGTCCACTTGGTCATGTTCCCGTTCTTTCCATACAATTACCATTTTTGCGGATTTCCCTGCAAAAACAAGTCAAAATAATGCATTAGAACCTCATGAAGCTTGAAATTGCAAAAAAATGAGTTCTAGATTTGTTAAAATCAGCCTAAAAATGTGCGCAGCCATTGGTGCGACTGTTTCTAAAACAGTGGCGCCCATGGGCACACGTCCTATGGGAAACTTGCCCCATTGGCGTGGGTCCGTGTCTGAAACCCGCGCCAATGGGCACAACCCCAAAATTTCAAATTCCCCCCATAGGAAATAAAAATGCAGGTAAAAACAAAATCTAAATGGATGGAAATGAAGCTAAGGACAAGACCGCTTACCTGGCACTGATGGTGCTCGAAATGGTCCACTGGATTGGCCGCAATCGTCAACTGAGGGTCGCACTCCAAAAAGCCCTAATGTTGCTCTCCAAAGGTAAAAAATGAAAAGTAATTTTTATTTTACTATTTTCAACTTTTTATAGCTTTTCGACCCTAATTAAGCTTTAAAAAGTCATTTTATGAATATTTTTATGGATATTTGTGTCGAAAATGGGTTTTACGCTGGTTTTTTGTGTAGCGACAAGTGTTTATGGAGCTTTCATGGCGAAACAATTTGTATTTTATACTTTTTCAGACTCAGTAAATACACGAAAAAGTCACTTTGGAGTCATCTTTTGCTCTTTTCTGACTCTCTAAACATGAAAAGAATGCCGAGTTGGTCCTCTCAACTCGTTAAACGGACATGAGATGCAGTCATCTTTAAACCCTTTTCCGACCATTTAAAAACGAAAAGATCGTCAGACCCTTGTCATTTCCGGTTGGTTAACGGTCACGAAGTGACGTGGTTTTGATCGCTTTTTTACTTTTTCAGATCAAAGTCACTAATTATGAAAATTACTCCTCAGTCGTAATGATCAAGTGGTTCTTTCGAGCATGGTTTTATGCTTTTTCGGGCTCGAGAGACATAACTTTACGAAAAAGGACACCCCTCGAGTTTTCTTTTCGCTGTCTTTTCAAACTCTCTAAACATGAAAAGACGTCGAGTTTTTCCTTTGTCAGGCTCGTTAAAACTTTATGACATCGGATTCCGTCGTGATGACACCTCTCAAGCATATGCTATCCCCATCAAGCTTGCCATCCAAAAATAACCGAGGTACTCGCCAGAAATGGCGGGGGAATAAAGGAACCATAATCATCGTCGTCTTGGCAGTATGTCGCTCTTGAACATGGCACTTGTCTGCATTCGGGTCTGGGTGGGGACATCTCATTTTGTTTCACACTTGCCTCCGTGGGTTTGGGTTATCCTGTTTGACCATTCATCTGCTCATCGCCTTGTCACCATGACCCCTGATCATTTGATGTCAAATATTGCCAAGTCCACTGTCGTGCCGCCGATATGTTCAAGAGAAGTTGACCTCTACAGAATACTCAACCTCCCTCTGATACTTCGCACAAAACATTTTATCCTTCTCTGTCTCGTGTCGATGATGTGGGAAACATTATGGCCCACCTTCGATCAAGGTCACTTCCTGTCGACTTCAGCTCATTATCCAGGAAGTTCACTTAGAGACTCCCTTCCGGTACCTTGGAGCCTACATGCCTCAATGGCAGGTTCTTCGTGTTCGACGCGAGGTTTTCATCATTGGCCTCCGATCGGATGATTCTACGGGTGTTTGACACCGGTTCACTGATTCGCACGCCGTGGATTGTACCTATAGTACGTTGAGGACCATTGTCATTATTGGCGGTACCTCTCGCGTCTATTAACAATTTTCATCATTGTTTGGTAATCAGACGGTGTTCTCGCATGTTCGACTTCGACTCCTATATTCGCATGCTTGAACTTGTACTTTTTTCGGGTCGAGTTGGAGCGCAAGACCTTGGCTTTTGTATGTTGAGATCCAGGCTGCATTTTGTGGATTATTATAATCACTACATGACTCATTCACTGGATGGCTGCGACCATGCCTGAGTCTATTCATTGATCCTCGTCGGATGGCTGCGTCCATACCTGGGATTCAGATTTTTATGTACTCTGCTATGGATGGCTGCGCCCATACCATGTACATCATGTATTTGAGCTATCAGTTGTATTTCGACCATGTTCTTGTAAAGCACTTCACCTCTCTCTCTCTCGGGCTTCATGCTTTAGGGGGGCATCTGTTACACAGTATTTGGTCACCGTCCCTATTACCCCTTCTCCCCTACATTAGAGGACCTATTCCGGGACCTGTGAGAAGTGACATAACTTGAAATCACCTGCATTGTATCCCTTAAAGTATGTACTCCATATGCCCTGAAGACACCTTCTGCAAAATACCCAAAAATATAGCCCTTTCTCCATTGGCACTGTTCCACAGTGTACCACTCGCTCCAATGGGAGAAATCCTCCAAAGAGGGTGCGCCAGCTGGCGCTCTGTCTCAGAGTCGCACTAGCGGCAACCCAGTTGGGTAAAGTTTCTAACAAACAAACTTCCGAAGGTTCCTTCCACCCTATCCATGAACTGATTCCAGTTTGAGTTGGTTCAGTTGGGCTTCGTATCTCCCAAGGAGGGAAGTAGTTCTCCACCTCTTGTGGAAGCTTCCTAATGATGAGGACAATCCCATGAATCAAGTGGATGGTCTTATCTACTCCTCCTACCTCTATATAAGCTTGTTCTTTCCCCTTTGACAAGCTAGTTAGTAATTCTACTTTTCAAGCTCCCAAATCTAAGTTCCAAAGTCTGAGAATTGCTAAGCTCATATTGCAAGAGGCCTTGTTCATCCCTATGAGGCTAAAACTTTAAGGAGGAGATCCATGTCCAAGTAATCAAGGAGAGAGAGGCTTGTTCCCATCCCCTACAAGCTTTGCAAGGCATGTGTTGCTGATCACCCAGCCAAAGAAGGATTTGACGTCAGAACTTGGTAGTATTCTCTTTTGTTTATCAATAATAATAGACAACTATCATTATGGTTCCACTCATGTGTCTTTATAATGATGTTTGAGTTGTATCCTTTCTGACTGATACATAGTTGCATTTCTTGGATTTTATGCTTGTATTTGTCTTGTTTTTTGCATGTGCAGGTGTCTGTTCACGAGGATCGTGAGGATTGTGACCAGCTGAAGTGAAAGAATGGAAGTGATGACTCTTCTACGAATATAAGCGTTGGATTCGAGGTAGGCTCTCATCATTGGCCTTTACTTTGCAATTAGGAACCTGCGTGTTAGCGTTGTTTGATTGTTGCTAGACCCCATTTAGGATAGTGGGATCGTCTCTGTCCGCAGAGGGGATTTACCTACACAACACCTGTATTTACAGTCACTCATGATGGGACGACATCAAATCCAAAAATATCCTAGCCTACCATGATGCATGATCGTTTTTGGATGCAGGTGACTGGGAGCGCAGACAAGGTTGCGAAACCACACGAGGCAAGTTTTGCGCTGGGATGCAGGCTTCGGGCACTGCTGGTCAAAAATGGTAGAAGTCACTAGGAGATGGAGATGGGAAATCTGGATTGGCAGTGATTGTCTGTGGGGTCTCACTCAACTAGAGGATAGATCTGCGCAATTCCTGGAGGGAAGCAGTGCGGGCTTTAGGAAGGCTTGGCAGACAAATCTGCGCAGTTTCTAGAGGGAGCTGGTAGTGGGCTGTGGGAGCTTGGCAGCAAAACTATGCAGTTTCTAGAGGGAACTGGCAATGAGCTGCTGGGAGATGCTGGTGAGAAAAACTGCACAGTTGTTGGGAGGCTGACTTGCTGACCACCTTTGTGTAGTTTCTAAGCTGTGCGGACTGTCGGGCTACAAGAGGATTACTTAGGAAATATGCAGAGTTTTTTGGGTGAGCAGCCGGCTGGCTGGGAAAAATGTGCAGTTTTTTGAGGGAGATAGGGATGGGCACTGGTTTATTTTTTGACCTTTCTGCGCAATTTTCTCAGTCAACGGAGCGGGAAAGGTCTACAACCTTTGCGCAACTTTTGAGGAGGGTCAGTCCTGGGGTGACTGCTCGATCAAACTCTCTAGTTGACCAACATGAGGGTTGATTGATCAGCTTGTGGGAAGTGTAGCTTGGAATGGCTTGCTGGATGCTTCTGCACTGTTCTAGATGATAGTTGATCAAGTCAATGATGGGGTGAAGGTCTGGCTATTAGACGGTGATCTGGTCGTCAAAACTTCAGCAAAAAATTAACTAAGTGTGTGAGCGAGCGAAATTGTGCATACGCAACATTGCAAGAACACACTCACATAACTTGACAAAAAGATTCCTCAAACCATCAAGACACACATTCTTAACATGATGGATCGATAGTGCGAATGACAAGCGCGATGCTTGTGACAGATTGTTGAATGACCACGACGACACTTGCGCAACAATGCATACAACTTCGTGTGTGAGCGCGATGGATGTTTACATAGTGAACACAACATGTACACATGAAGTGAAGACCTTGTGCACGACCAGAACATGATCACAAGCATGACATAGAAATCAACATGCAGAAGATGACAATTGGTCGAACAAGTGAAAAAGAAGCACGACATGTAGAAGAAACACATAAAGTGACTTTTTGCATTTGCACACATGCATGTTACTTAGGATAGGTTGATATGATAATGTCAGGCAATCCTGCAAACTCAACTAAGAGGTTTACTTCGAAATATGTTCCGTAGAGTCCCCCCCCAGTGGGGGATTGGGGGCAACAACCCTGAAGCTAAAAATAGATATAAATTTGCCTTGTAGAATGTTGTAATTTCGTAATCAATCTCGGTCATTCATTAGGTGGAAATCTGACGATAGAAGTTATGTTTAATTTAGGTTTTTTTTCCCTAGTAGGAAACCCCTTGCTATATATGAGGGAATTGTATTACGACTATGTAGATATGTATTCTAAATGAGAAAACAAGAGGAGATTCTGTGAGAGAGGAGGGAATTAGAGCAGATTTGTTGTAGGTTGCATCTCTTCATTTTGCTAGATAATATAAAAGGAAGGATTGGTTGTTTCTCCATGGACGTAGCCCATATTGGGTGAACCATGTATATCTGTGTCTCTTTTGTTTTATGTGTTTTCTGTGTTTATATTTCTACAATATTTTATGTGTTCCACTTCTCTGTATAATGTAATTTTCTAACAACTGGTATTAGAACCGAAGGTCTATTTGGTTGATAAACTCGCATGAGAGAAGGGTTCTTGGTTTGAGTGGGAGAAATGGCGAAATATGGTATGTTTAGAGTCGAAAAATTTAACAGCCAACTACTAGCTGTGGAATATGCAGATGGAATATTATCTGTATCTACCATTGAGTGAAAAGACAAAGACATTGACAAGTATGACAAACACAGAATGGGATATTCTCGACAGAAAGGCACTTGGAAAAATACAGTTGTGCCTAGCAGCGTCAGTAGCCTTTAATATTTCAAAGGAAATGAAAATAGAGAGTTTAATATCAGCATTGGCCAAATTATATGAAAAACCCTCGGCCTCAAATAAGGTATTTATTATGAAGTGTTTATTTAATATGAATATGTTAGAAGGTGGATTTGTTGTTGATCATTTAAATGAATTTAATACAGTTACCAGTCAGTTAAGTTCTATAGGGGTAGCTTTTGATGATGAAGTTAAGGCTATGTTATTTCTATGCCCATTACCATAAAGTTGGAATGGTTTAGTTATGGCCATTAATAACTCTGTCTCTGGATCTAGTACTTTAAAGTTTGATGATGTTGTCGGTGCAATCCTTAGCGAGAAAATGTGACGAAAAAGCTCTAGTGAGACATCATGTAATGCTTTGACTACAACAATGTAAACTTTGAAACAGAAACCCATACTGTTACCCGTTTTGTAGAGATAGCGAAAAAGTGACTCGATTTCGAAAAGGGGTTATGCAGAACACACATGTGTTTTTTAAAACTTAGTTTTTGGCACTTTAAATAACCGATACGATTACTCGTTTTGTAGGGGTAGTAAAAACGTGACCCGATTTTCAAAAGTGGTTAAACAAAATACACTTCTTTTTGTTGGGAGCATATTTTTGACATTTTAAATTTTCTTATGTATCAAATATAAATATTTGTTTTTAAATATTAGTGATTTTCATGCTGATTTTGAAATGTGTAGATGTAACGTGTTGATGCAACATACCTTTTTTTTAGAGGGCTTATTTTTCACACTTTAAAATTTATTATCTCCAAAAAAAATTTAAATTATGTTTACCTAATGAATTTTCAAGTTGTTTTATTTTTTATTTTTTAAATGTTGATTAGTTAAAAAAACACAAATATAAAAATATACATAAAAAAGACAAACAAACAAAAAAAATGTTAAGAAAAAAACTTTATCTCATAAACCATAAAAGAAAAAAATAAAAAAAATAAAAAA
>APFE031028191.1:27877-41056 GCA_000404065.3 Pinus taeda | reverse complement strand
ATGTTTTTATTCATTTGTTTTTAAATGAAGAATGAAATTTTTATAAAAAACGATTCTTTTTTTTTAATCAGAAACAAAGTTTTTTTATACATTTTAAATGTTTTTTACTTTTTTTTTGTTGTTTTTAGTTAAAAAAGGCATGTATTTTTAAAATTTTCATTTTTGTTTAGTTTTTTTTTCTAGTAATTTCAGTTTATTTTTGTTTTTTTTATTTTTTAAATTTTAAATGTTTTTTACTATTAATTTTGTTAGTTTTAATTTTTTTTTGGGTTAATCTCTATTTTTTTTAATCTAGTTTGCTTTTAATTTTTTTAATTTTTATTTTTTCCTCTATTTTTTTAATTTTTTTCATTTTAGTTACCTTACTATATATATATATATTATATATATTATATATATATATATATATATTTGTTTTTCCCAAATTTTTTATGGTTTACATATTTGTTTTTTTTCATTTTTTTCAAATATTTACTATTTTTTTGTTTATAATTTGTAATTTTTTTTTTTTTTTTAATTTTTATCTTTTATAAGTTAATTTTGTTTTTTTCTTTACATTTTTATGATTGATTTTTTTTTTATGTTTTGTTTCTAATGTATATTTTGATTTATGTTTTTCTATTTTTTATTTTTATTTTTTGTTTTGTGTTGTTTCATTGTTTTAATTTTAATTTTATTTTATGTTTTCATTATTTTTTTGAAATTGTAATGTTTTTCAAGGTCATGATAAAATATTTTACGCCATTATTTCAAAATGTTAAAATTTTATCTTTGAAAAATTTTTGTTATCCCAGCATCAACACTTTTAGTTTTGAAGGTGTTTTTTGCACAAAATTTACCATTGAAAAAAAAAATGTTATTCGAACATCAACACTTCGTTTTAAGGGTGTTTTTTTGGACAATTTTTCCACAAAAAATTGGTTTTCACCACCATTTTTAAAACATGTTGAAAATTTACCCTAGAAAAAAAAGGTGTTATTCAAGCACAACACTTTTCATTTTTAGCATTGTTTTTTATGTTTTTACGGGGTTTTTTGGCAAGAGTTCTCATTTTGAGTTTATAGTTCCCATTTCAAAGTTTACATTGTTCTGCGGAGACTAGGGGAAGAAAACTGGAAAGAGGAAAGGGCCCAGGATATCATAGTAAGTCAAGGAAAGGTAGATCCAAGTCCAGATCGTGGATAGTGTGCTAGAAATGCAGAAAGAAAGGACACCTGAAGAAAGACTGCAAGTCTCGAAAGGGAAAAGAAGGAGATAGGCAACAAGAAACAATCATGAAGCAAATGTGATAGGTGATGTGTTGCAAGATGCTTTTCTTCTTTCATTAAAAAATATTATTTATGCATGGGTGATAGATTCAGGGACCTCATTCCATGCCACACCTGATAGGAAACATTTTCATGATTATGTTCAAGGAGATTTTGGATAGGTTCGATTGAGTGATGATAAACCCTGTAAAATCATTGGAATGGGTACAGTTTTCATAAAACAACAGAATGGAAATCAATGGTTATTGAAGGAGGTAAGGTATGTTCCAGATCTGAAGAAAAATATAATTTCAATAGGGTAGTTGGGAGGTGAAGGTTGTGTAACTAATTTTACAGATAAAACCTGGAAGGTCACTAAAGGAGCCCTCATCATAGCAAAAGGAGAAAAGGTTGGCACATTGTATTTATGCAATGGTATTTTTAATTCTGTTGATTATTTAACCTCTACATGAGAAGATATGGCACTATGGCATCATAGGCTCAGGCACATGAGTGAGAAGGGGATGCATATTCTTCACTCAATAAATTTGTAGCCAGGTTTGAAGCATGTTGATTTGGAATTTTGTGAGAATTATGTTTATGGAAAACAAAAGAGAGTCAGATTCCTCAGAGTTGGGAAAGAAAAGAAGAGTGAAATATTAGAGCTTGTGCATACAAATGTATGGGGACCTATTCAAGTATCATCTCTCAGTGGCTCTCATTATTATGTTACTTTTATTGATGGTGCAACCATAAAAACCTGGATTTATTGTATTCGAAATAAATCTGATGTATTTTATAATTTCAAAAAATGGAAAGCTTTGGTTGAAAATGAGACAGGAAAAAGGTTGAAGTGTCTCAGATCATACAATGGAGGTAAATATTTCAGCAAAGAGTTTGATAGGTACTGTTCAGAGAATGGAATTCGTAGAGAGAAGGAAGTTTCAGGAACACCACAAGAAAATGGTGTGTCAGAAAGGATGAACATGACAATCATGGAGCGTGCAAGGTGCATGAGATTGCATGCAGGATTGCCTTTACAATTTTGGGTAGATGCTATAGATATTGTTGTTTATCTAATAAATAGAGGGCCTTCAAGTTCCTTAGATGGTGGTATTCCAGAAGAGGCATGGATAGGTAAAAAGGTAAACTACTCATTTTTAAAGACTTTTGGTTATGAAGCCTTTGTCTACATTAATAAACAAAATAGAACAAATCTTGAGGAAAAATCAAAGAAATGTACCTTTATTGGATATGGTGTTAATGATTTTGGTTATCACTTTTATGATTATGAAAAACACAAAATAATTAGGAGAAGAGATGTCATATTCAATGAAAAGCTTTTGTATAAGGATCAGATGTGGGAAAAGAAACAGGAAAAAGAAAACATAGAATGCACAATGCTTGATGAGATCACACAAAAAGTGAAGGTGCCTGAAAATCATAATGATCAACAGCCAGAACAACAACAGTTGAAACCACAATAGAAACACCTCAAACACCTGAAAGTGGTGTTAGAAGATCTACCAGGATAAGTAGACCCCATGAACGATACTCTCCTTCATTATATTATGTATTGTTGACCGATTCTGGTGAACTAGAGTGTTATAAAGAAGAAGTGCAGATAGAAACCAGGAAGAAGTGGGAGCAAGACATGAAAGAAGAGATGGACTCCTTAGTGCATAACTAGACTTGGGACTTAGTCAAAATTCCTGCAGGTAAAACAACATTGCAAAATAAATGGGTTTACAGGTTGAAGGAAGAATATGAAGGTAGAAAAAGGTATAAAGCTAGACTTTGATGAGATATTTTCTCCTATTGTTAAAATGACTTTAATCAGAACTATTTTAAGTCTAGTAGCAGCTGAAGATTTTCATCTTGAGCAATTAGATGTAAAGATAGCCTTTCTCCATGGGGATTTGGAGGAAGAAATATATATGTAGCAACCACAACGATATGAGGTAAAAGGGAAGGAGAAACTAGTGTGTAGGTTGATGAAGATCTTGTATGACTTAAAACAATCTCCAAGGCAGTGGCATCTCAAATTTAATAGGTTTATGTCTGAACAAGGTTATATTAGATGTCACTTTGGGTACTATGGATCTGTTTGATAATAACACGATCATACTTAATGTTGACAAAGCCAAACTACCATAATAACCTCCATACATCACTTTCCAAGTCCCAATTTCGATCAAGAATACCATCATCCATAAGTGCATTATTGACAAAGGCTCATCCACATTCACGATTTTTATCTAAATATGGAGAAAGCTCGAATCCTTAGACATTGTTCCATCTATAATCACCCTTTGTGCATACAATTGTTTCCTGTCATAGCTTGAAGGGTTGTACTGGAATTTTCAATCTGAGTCATAGGCAAACATGTCTTGATTAATATCAAAGTTATTGAAACTTCTTTGGACTATAAACTCCTCTTAAGTTTTAGCTTCATGTATATTGTTGGGTATGGAGCATGATTATCTTCTTTATTCAAAGGTATTTCCGCATTGGACCCCATTTCGTAATGTGGCGGCAACACCACCCGTTTATGCGTGCCTCCAGGGGGGTCCGGGGGGGGGGGGGCTATGACCATTAAATCCACATATAAATTAGTGAAAAATTAAGAGAACTTATCTTTCATTAATCATAGGAAAATATGACCAAGTTCAAGACTTCCATGTACCACTCGACCATAGACACGGCTAAACCAAATATCTCTTTTAGCCAGTCACCCCGTGCCATATTCCAAGCATAAATGTGGGATCTCATAGAAAAAACAATCCAAGGACAAGCAAGGGAATCCAGAGGATAAACCACCTCCACCCTCATCAAACCATGATCACACCATAATCGGTGCTCCAATCACAACCGAACAGAACTTGGAATGCCATCCATAATCCATCACTACCCTTTAGGAATTTGTTGTCTCCTTGGCTCTCGGGCTTTACCACAATCCAAACTCAGATCACTAGGCCTTAAATTGAGACTTCTCCCTCAGGATTTATTGTGTATCCCACCAAAACTAGTCAAGGGATTCCTAAGCCTTTGGGAATGAACCCTGAGACCACCTCTGCCCTGGATTCCGAAATCCATCCAACAATTCCAAATCTCAAAAACCAAAATAACATCCCAACATACCATGGAATCTGGAAAAAGGAAAGGCTAGGTTGAAAACCACTTTCATAACCCGAGAAAACCATGCCACCAACAATAAGAGAACCATACACCAACATGCAAATCCATGCATGTCCAAATCAACTAGGAAATCACACATAAAAAAGGTTACTTGCAATTATTCCTGCTGAAGCTACTTGATCCCGCTCTTCCTTCCTTGATCCATGCTTTCCTTCCTTTCCCTTTGCTTTCTTTTCCTTCCTTGATCCAAATCTAGAGTGATTCAAGAAAAATCTAAGTGACCAAGAGTGAGAGAGAGAGAGAATAATGAGACAGCTCCAAACTTTCACTGACCAAGCTTAACACTGACCAACTTTGCCAACTGATCTTCAGAAGCCTTTTTATAAATGAGGCCTCTAATTTCTTCATTTTCCATTATTTTTCTTTAATTTCCTCTTCATGTGCAACCTATGACCTTTCACCTTACTTTTCTCCTAATTTCCTTTATTTTCATAAATAAATGTGCCAAAAAATGCCTTTGCCTTAGCCTTTGCCAATTTATTTTAGTCAAAACACACATCCATTGATGCCCACTAGGATATCTTTTCCCAACATTCATCTTGGAATATGTGTCCCTTACCTGTGTTCTTATTTTTCCTTTATTAACTTTTATTACATGAACATTTTACCAGGGTTGTTACAGAACCCTGCCCCTTGGGGAACATCGTCCTTGTTGTTAAACCACGCCAAGACCTTAGCAAAACCGCTGAAAAGAAAACATACTACCCATGGAGGTTTATAACTTAGCTCGTTGTAGTATTTACAATGAAAGACCTGCTTAAAAGCAAAACAACATGACACCATGACAATATAATAACCATATCACATATTAGAGCCTTATAGCATAGCTCATTATGGTATTTACAATAACCACATAGACACATTTGCAAATTTGCTAAACCAACAAATAAACGGATATGATGCCCGTATCAATCAACAAGGGAATCCAGAGGCTCACGCCTCCACCCTCCAAGTAAAACCAAGATTCACCTCCTTCCCAAGAAGTCCAGAATCCACTGCCATAGTTGAATTGCATCCAATGTCCAGTGCTACAATTCTATGCTACTTTTCCTCTCAGTGAAGAGTTACTAGCTCATTGTTCCCAGGCGCACTCCCAATGTGCATCTTATTCCATCTAGTAATGCTAATGACCAAAACCAATATATCCACAAGCTTCTCTTCTCTGCTACACAGTCCCTCGGGAAATCTGGTGACCCCCTTCCGTGCAGTCACTCACCTTCCAAGTTCCATAGCATCCCCTATCCTAGGTGATCCATACCTTGGCAAGGCTTCCTTGCATCGGGAGATAAAAAACCAAGGCATATACCTACCTCAAAACCATCATACTTGTCATAGCATGCTCATGGCAATCAATGGACACTATTGGGTACCAGTGTCCCGCAATGGCCCTGCTCCTAAAGTACTTTGCTAGCATATTACTTAGTGTGCCAATTTATGTTGTTGTTGTTGCCGATTCTTGCAGTCGATTTCAACCACTCAATCAGGCATGTTCATGCATTCCTGTTCCAAACACATAACATCCATTAGATTCAAATAAATTGAAATAACCTCAAATCATACCTCATTGGTAGTTCGTCAATAAGGTACACTTGTAATCATGTTCGCTTCCTATCACAACAAGTCAAACTAGCATATTTGACCAAATCAATATGTATAAACATATCACATCAGGTTAGGTCACAACATAACCATCAAATAGTAAATCACATGTAACCATCATGACCAGAATCATAGATCACATATAATCATCATATACCATACTCATAAATCACATGCATGATAAAACTGAAATAAAATGATGATACTTATCCTTTAATCAATCATTATATTATATTGTTGTCTTTATTCCATACGCACTCTGGATCGGTTTCCACACTAGACAAACACCTAGTGCCTTCTCCTCAACCATGTGCACATACACATAGTGTGCATCACACACATACAACTACACATGTCATACAACACCATGCAATACATGCATCTACACCAGTACCATATGTACCACATGTACACAGTACCACTTGTACACTGAAACCACCTGCACAACATGTGCACAACATCACATGTACATGGCACCACCTGCACAACATGTACACAATGCCACATGCACACTGCACCATTGTACAATGTGTACACAATACCACATGTACATAGTACCACATGCACGACATGTATGTGACACCACATGTACACAGTGCCACATGCACGACATGTAAATAGCACCACATGCACACAACACCACATGTACAACATGTATACGACACAACATGCTCACAACACCACTTGTACAATCATGCACACAACACCATATGTAAATAGCACCATATGCACAACATGCACGCAAGACCCCCTGTACATAGCATTACATATCCAATATGTACACAACTCTCCATATCCAACATGTGCACAACACCATATGCACACAATACCACATATCCATCATGTACATAACATTGGATACGAAATATTCACAGAACACTATCTGTACCATCATGTACATAACATTGCATAAACAATATGTACACACGATATGTATACACAACACTGCATGCACACAACATCATAGATGCAACATGTACAACATATACAAAAATAGTACCTCGCATCCAAAAGCACACTATCTCTACCAAGAAACCTTGCTCCCAATATCTTATCCATGATTGTCCCAACATGCCGTAACCACACTGCTTCATTTGGCTGATGTATCTCTCAATGTTATCTATCATAACATAACATAGGCATAATATAATCACATAATATCAACTCATAAACATATGATAATGACCCTGTATATTTGTCATGACTAGTCTTCTCAATTGATTCCTCATAAGACCAGAAACCTCTTTATGCCGTTCGCCTGTGTAAGAAATCATTCCTCCACAAGAATGATCCTTTCCAACCCTATCAAACAGTGACATAGATACATAGATACATAGATACATACATACATATATAATCATTAGCATAAAACAATCATCATCCTGTTAGACAATGACATACATGCATACATGTATACATAGATAAACATCAGTATAATCATGATCATAAAATAATTACCAGATAACATAAGGTCTAGGTTAAGAGCATAATATTGAGAAAAAATTGTTCCCAACATAGCCAAGGAACTTGACACCTCAGATCCATTTACTTTACCTTTTCTGGTTACCTTTCTCATGTCTTGTTGACGGTGCTGGACCTGCCAACATCAGGGGATCTCCCCGGTATGAATTCGTAACTAGACCTCACACCATTTGGTGTGGGAGTCCCATCCAGTACGATGGAATGGTTGCCATTATCTTAAAGATATGCCTTATCTCTTGTTTGTCAGTATGTGAGAGTGGTCTGCTTTGTCTGAGAACAGTGAGGTTCGCATGCCTGGTGAGCGCTAGTGTTACTTGTGTCAAGGCTCTTTCACCGTAGAGAGAGAGGGTGGAAGTGAGTCTCCAGTGGAAAGGGAAGAATCCCAACTCTATCAGAGACACACAACTCAAAAAGACATGCACAAGTTCTAGAGGAGTAGTCCACATGGATGCAGTAGTCACAACACACAAGAGAAGGTAGCACATACAACACCCAGCGGAGCAGTCCACACGAGTGGAATGGTAGTTATAACAAGTTTATGGGGAAGGTTATGTCTAATGTATGGTGAGGCAAACCATGCGGGCAAGACAACATTAACAACTCATACAACACATTTTCATAAATGGATGTATTAGAGCAACCAAAAGAGTTCAATTGTTTTATACAGGTTAAATCAACATGCATTACAAGTGTTCAATATTAGTCTTACAAACAGTTACAATACATGTGTGAAAATGTGTTTCCCTGCTAACAGGATTTTGAATTAAGAAAAAGTTCCAAGACACACCAGTACACCATTACATCCCTAACCCGGTAGGCAGGCTGTTGGAGCCAATGCTCGCTCCTCAAAGAAAATATTACATACTCTCAAGGCTATGTGGGAGGAGCCAAGGTGAAAATTTTATTTGCATGGACAAATGAGGGCTATTTATAGCCAAGGCTAAAACTAGCCCTTGCAACTATTCAACTTCCCTCATGACTGCTTGACTTTCATGACTCTTCAGATTACAAGTGGATCTCTTGGACTTCCATGTTACATTACATTGATTTACACAGTGTGGCCCACATTAGTGATGTGGCCTAAACATGACTCATGACACCGCTCGACATGACAGTGCTGGTATGTTCATGCTGTTGTTGGTGTGCATGTCGAGTTGTAGTGTTGCTGAGGGATGGATGTCCTCTTGGTGTATCACAGATTCACCTCTGCATGGACAGGTGTACGGAGTCCTCAATGATCATTGGGTTCACTTGCTGTTGCATGTGCGTGTTTCTCCTTGCTTGTGCTTTGGCATGCTTGACATGTTCGTCCGTTCACGAAAATTTCATGTTCGTCCGTCTACGAACACATCTTCGCATGTTCATCTATTTGTGAACACATATCTTCGCATGCATCATTTGTTCATCCATTTGCAAACACATCCTTTTGCATGTACTCCTCTTATTCATCCCATCTGTCATTGCATCATGTTCCTTCATGTACCTGTATTTGCAGTCACTCATGATGAGACGACATCAAATCCAAAAATATCCTAGCCTACCATGATGCATGATCGTTTTCGGATGCACGTGACCGAGAGAGCGGACAAGGTTGTGAAACTGCGCAAGGCAAGTTTTGCACTAAGATGCGGGCTTCGGGCACTGCTGGTGAAAAATGGCAGAAGTCACTAGGATATGGAGATGGGCAATCTGGATTGGTAGTTACTATCTGTGGGGTCTCGCTCGACTGGAGGATAGATCTGTGCAATTCCTGGAGGGAAGAAATGCGGGCTTTAGGAAGGCTTGGCAGACAAATCTACGCAGTTTCTAGAGGGAGCTGGCAGCGAGCTATGGGAGCTTGGCAGCAAAACTATGCATTTTTTGGAGGGAACTGGCAGCAAGCTGCTGGGAGACGCTGGTGAGAAAAACTATGCAGTTGCTGGGAGGCTGACCTGCTGACTACCTCTGTGTAGTTTCTAAGCTGTGCGGACTGTCAGGTTGCAAGAGGCTTACTCAGAAAATCTGTGCAGTTTTTTGGGTGAGCAGCCAGTTGGCTGGGAAAAATGTGCATTTTTCTGAGGGAGACAGGGACGGGCACTGGGTTATTTTCTGGCCTTTTTGTGCAATTTTCTCAGTTAGCGGAGCGGGAAAGGTCTGCAGCCTTTGCGCAATTTTTGAGGGGAGTTAGTCTTGGGGTGACTGCCCAATCAAACTCTCTGGTTAACCAGCATGAGGGTTGATTGATCAGCTTGCGGGAAGTGTAGCTTGGAATGGCTTGCTGGATGCTTCTGCACTGTTCTGGATGATAGTTGATCGAGTCGATGACGGGGTGAAGCTCTGGCTGTTAGAGGGTGATCTGGTGGTCAAAACTTCAGCAAAAAATAACTAAGTGTGTGAGCGAGTGAAATTGTGCATACGCTACATTGCAAGCACACACTCACATAACTTGATGAAAAGATCCCTGAAACCATCAAAACACACATTCTTAACATGACTGACCAACGGTGCGAGTGACAAGCGCAACGCTTGTGACAGATCATTGAATGATTGCGACGACGCTTGCGCAACAGTGCATACAGCTTCGTGTGTGAGCGCGATGGATGTTTACAAGTGAACACAACATGTACACATGAAGCGAAGACCTTGTGCATGACCAGAACTTGGTCACAAGCATGACATAGAAATCAACATGTAGAAGATGACAGTTGGTCGAACAAGTGAAAAAGAAGCACGACATGTAGAAGCAACACATAAAATCACTTTTTGCATTTGCGCACATGCATGTTACTGAGGACAGGGTGATATGATAATGTCAGGCAATCCTGCAAACTCAACTAAGAGGTTTACTTCAAAATATGTTCCGTAGAGTCCCCCCCAGCGGGGGATCAGGGGCAACAACCTTGAAGCTAAAAATATATGTAAATTTGTCTTGTAGAATGTTGTAATTTCGTAATCAATCTGGGTCATTCATTAGGTGGAAATCTAACGATAGAAGTTATGTTTAATTTAGGGGTTTTTGCCCTAGAAGGAAACCCCTCGCTATATATGAGGGAATTGTATTGCGACTATGTAGATATGTATTCTGAATGAGAAAAAGAGAGGAGATTCTGTGAGAGAGAAGAGGGAATTAGAGCGGATTTGTTGAAGGTTGCATCTCTTCATTTTGCTAGATAATATAAAAGGAAGGATTGGTTGTTTCTCCGTGGATGTAGCCCAGATTGGGTGAACCATGTATATCTGTGTCTCTCTTGTTTTATGTGTTTTCTGTGTTTATATTTCTACAATATTTTATGTGTTCCGTTTCTTTGTATAATATAATTTTCTAAGAACTGGTATCAGAACCAAAGGTCTTTTTGGTTGATAAACTTGCATAAGAGAAGGGTTCTTGGTTTGAGTGGGAGAAATGGCGAAAGATGGTAGGTTTAGGGTCGAAAAATTTAACGGCCAAAACTACCAGCTACGGAAGATGCAGATGGAATATTATCTGTATCTACCATTGAGCGGAAAGACAAAGACAACGACGAGTATGACAAACACAGAATGGGATATTCTCAATAGAAAGACACTTGGAAAAATACGATTGTGCCTAGCAACGTCGGTAGCCTTTAATATTTAAAAGGAAAAGAAAACAGAGGGTTTAATGTTAGCATTGGCCAAATTATATGAAAAACCCTCGGCCTCAAATAAGGTATTTATTATGAAGCGTTTATTTAATATGAATATGTTAGAAGGTGGATTTATTGTTGATCATTTAAATGAATTTAATACAGTTACCAATTAGTTAAGTTCTATAGGGGTAACTTTTGATGATGAAGTTAGGGTTATGTTATTTCTATGCCCATTAACAGAAAGTTGGAATGGTTTAGTTATGGTAATTAGTAACTCTGTCTCTAGATCTAGTACTTTAAAGTTTGATGATGTTGTTGGTGCAATCCTTAGTGAGGAAATGTGATGGAAAAGCTCTGGTGAGACATCATGTAATGCTTTGACTGCAGAGACTAGGGGAAGAAAACTGGAAAGAGGAAAGGGCCCAGGATATCACAGTGAGTCAAGGAAAGGTAGATCCAAGTACAAATCAGGGATAGTGTGCTAGAAATGCAGGAATACAGGACACTTGAAGAAAGACTGCAAGTCTCGAAAGGGAAAAGAAGGAGATGGGCAACAAGAAAACAATCATGAAGCGAATGTGATAGGTGATGTGTTGCAAGATGCTTTTCTTATTTCATTAAAAAATATTATTTATGCATGGATGGTAGATTCAGGGACCTCATTCCATGCCACACCTGATAGGAAACATTTTCATGATTATGTTCAAGGAGATTTTGGACAGGTTCGATTGGGTGATGATAAACCTTGTAAAATCCTTGGAATGGGTATAGTTTTCATAAAACAACATAATGGAAATCAATGGTTATTGAAGGAGGTAAGGTATGTTCTAGATCTGAAGAAAAATATAATTTCAATAGGGTAGTTGGGAGGTGAAGGTTGTGTAACTAATTTTATAGAGAAAACCTAGAAGGTCACTAAAGGAGCCCTCATCATAGCAAAAGGAGAAAAGGTTGGTACATTGTATTTATGCAATGGTATTTATAATTCTGTTAATTATTTAACCTCTACATGAGAAGATATGGCACTGTGGCATCATAGTGTTGTGGGATAAACTCCCCTAGGGTCTTGGGTGAATACCCTAGCAGACTGGAGGTTATCTATACAAAGAAACACACATTCCATGCAATCATAATGCTACTATAAGCAAATTCTACGATAGGGGGTGTACCTGAGGTCCTACGTTTGAGAAGAGCCTTCCAGGGTCCAAACCCTTCTTGGAGTTCCTTTGCTCCTTTGACCTGCAAAACAATCAATTCAAGAAAGTACAACAATATATGGAGTAAACATCATAAAGAAACCATCTTCATATTATAAGGAAAGGTAGTTAGTTATGCAATTAAACAACCATCCACATATGAATCATAATATGAATATCATAACATGAAGAAGATCTATATCAGGAACAAAGACATGTGTTTCTTTTATTATAGACAAATAAAGTACAGAAAAGGAATAATTTCACCTGATTCGTCCTTTCGCAGGCTCCAAGCGGAACCGTCTCCCGGATTCGTCCAGTCTCAAGCCTTTAACAAACTCCTTCCATGACTTACTCCATGATATCTCAAGTAGTATGAAATCATCAACAACACAAGGAAACAAGGGTTTCCTGTAGAATGGGGGAAGTGCAGGAGGCACAAGGATCTTCAGACCTGGTCAGGGAAATCTCAGCATAGTAATATTTCTCTCTCTTCTCTCCTCCCTTTGGCCTTCCCATAGAAGCCTTTTTATACTTCTCCCAAAGTAGTTTTTTAGTTGGGAATTCGTTGAGAACAGTTGTGCCACGGGCACTAACAGGTAATCAATAGGTAAAACCCGTGATCTCTGCCCGAAATTAAGGAGATTTATTTTTTTTAAGTGTTTTTAAACATACACGCGGGTTGGGTATACACAGACCCATGTATACACACGTTTAGCTCAGGGAAATGTCGCGTATAGGGAATAAAACACTGTTTTTTAAAGTTGGGACCAGGTCTGGAAGGAGGGGTTTCCCTAGGCCATGAGTGCAGCATCACAAACCTCAAGAGTGAGATTTGGAGCTATAACAAATGCCCCCTAATATATGAGG
>APFE031028191.1:0-20196 GCA_000404065.3 Pinus taeda | reverse complement strand
TGAGGTCCTACATTTGAGAAGAGCCTTCCAGGGTCCAAACCCTTCTTGGAGTTCCTTTGCTCCTTTGACCTGCAAAACAATCAATTCAAGAAAGTACAACAATATATGGACTAAACATCATAAAGAAACCATCTTCGTATTATAAGGAAAGGTAGTTAGTTATCAATTAAACAACCGTCCACATATGAATCATAATATGAATATCATAACATGAAGAAGATCTATATCAGGAACAAAGACATGTGTTTCTTTTATTATAGACAAATAAAGCACAGAAAAGGAATAATTTCACCTGATTCGTCCTTTCGCAGGCTCCAAGTGGAACCGTCTCCCAGATTTGTCCAATCTCAAGCCTAACAAACTCCTTCCATGACTTACTCCATGATATCTCAAGTAGTATGAAATTATCAACACACACAAGGAAACCAGGGTTTCTTGTAGAATGGGGGAAGTGCAAGAGGCACAAGGATCTTCAGACCTGGTCAGGGAAATCTCAGCATAGTAATCTTTCTCTCTCTTCTCTCCTCCCTTTGGCCTTCCAATAGAAGGCTTTTTATACTTCTCCCAAAGTAGTTTTTTAGTTGGGAATTCGTTGGGGATAGTTGGGCCACGGGCACTAACAGGTAATCAACAGGTAAAACCCGTGATCTCCACCCGAAATTAAGGAGATTTATTTTTTTTAAGTGTTTTTAAACATACACGCGGGTTGGGTATACACAGACCTACGTATACACGCGTTTAGCTCAGGGCAATGTCACGTATTGGGAATAAAACACTGTTTTTTATATTTGGGACCAGGTCTGGAAGGAGGGGTTGCCCTAGGCCATGAGTGCAGCATCACAAACCTCAAGAGTGAGATTTGGAGCTATAACACATAGGCTCGGGCACATGAGTGAGAAGGGGATGCAGATTCTTCACTCAATAAATTTGTTGCCAGGTTTGAAGCATGTGGAGGTGGAATTTTGTGAGAATTGTGTTTATGGAAAACAAAAGAGAGTCAGATTCCTCAGAGTTGGGAAAGAAAAGAAGAGTGAAATATTAGAGCTTGTGCATACAAATGTATGGGGACCTATTCAAGTATCATCTCTCGGTGTCTCTCATTATTATGTTACTTTTATTGATGGTGCAACCATAAAAACCTGGATTTATTGTATTCGAAATAAATCTGATGTATTTTATAATTTCCAAAAATGGAAAGCTTTGGTTGAAAATGAGACAGGAAAAAGGTTGAAGTGTCTCAGATCATACAATGGAGGTAAATATTTCAGCAAAGAGTTTGATAGGTACTATTTAGAGAATGGAATTCGTAGAGAGAAGACAGTTCTAGGAACACCACAAGAAAATGGTGTGTCAGAAAGGATGAACATGACAATCATGGAGCGTGCAAGGTGCATGAGATTGCATGTACGATTGCGCCTTTACAATTTTGGGTAGATGTTATAGATATTGTTGTTTATCTAAGAAACATAGGGCCTTCAAGTTCCTTGGATGGTGGTATTCCAGAGAAGGCATGGATAGGTAAAAAGGTAAACTACTCATTTTTAAAGACTTTTGGTTGTGAAGCCTTTGTCTACATTAATAAACAAAATAGAACAAATATTGAGGAAAAATGAAAGAAATGTACCTTTATTGGATATGGTGTTAATGATTTTGGTTATCGCTTTTATGATTATGAAAAACACAAAATAATTAGGAGAAGAGATTTCATATTCAATGAAAAGCTTTTGTATAAGGATCAGATGCAGGAAAAGAAACAGGAAAAAGAAAATAGAGAATACACAGTGCTTGATGAGATCACATAAAAAGTGAAGGTGCCTGAAAATCATAATGATCAATAGCCAAAACAACAACAGTTGAAACCACAATAGAAACACCTCAAACACCTGAAAGTGGTGTTAGAAGATCTACCAGGATAAGTAGACCCCATGAACGATACTCTCCTTCATTATATTATGTATTGTTGACTGATTCTGGTGAAATAGAATGTTAGGAAGAAGAAGTGCAGGTAGAAACCAGGAAGAAGTGGGAGCAAGCCATGAAAGAAGAGATGGATTCCTTAGTGCATAACCAGACTTGGGACTTAGTCAAATTGCCTGCAGGTAAAACAACATTGCAGAATAAATGGGTTTACAGGTTGAAGGAAGAAGATGGAGGTAGAAAAATGTATAAAGCTAGACTTTGATGAGATATTTTCTCCTATTGTTAAAATGACTTCAATCAGAACTATTTTAAGTCTGGCAGTAGCTAAAGATTTGCATCTTAAGCAGTTATATGTAAAGATAGCCTCTCTCCATGGGGATTTGAAGGAAGAAATATATATGTAGCAGCCACAAGGATATGAGGTAAAAGGGAAGGAGAAACTAGTGTGCAGGTTGAAGAAGATTTTGTATGGCTTAAAACAAGCTCCAAGGTAGTGGTATCTCAAATTTGATAGGTTTATGTATGAACAAGGTTATATTAGATGTCACTCTGATCATCGTATTTATCTTAAAAGGCAAAATGATGGCACCTATATTATATTGTTATTGTATGTAGATGACATGCTTGTTGCAGGTTCTAACATGCACAAAATAAATGTGCTCAAAAGAAAATTGGCAAGCTCATTTGCAATGAAGGATTTGGGTGTTTCAAAACAAATCCTCGGTATGAGAATAACTAGAGATAGGAAGAATCACAAATTAACATTGTTTCAGAGTGAGTACATACAAAAGGTGTTGAAGAGATTTAATATGCAGAATGCAAAACCATTTAGTATACCTTTCACTAGCCATTTCAAACTAAGTGAGGAGGTGTGTCCCAAGGCTCAGGAAGAAATGGCTAATATGTCTAAAGTTCCATATGCATCAACAGTTGGAAGCTTAATGTATGCAATGGTCTACACAAGGCCTAATATTTCACATGCAATGGGAGTTGTAAGCAAGTACATGAAAAATCCAAGAAAAGAACATTGGATGGCGGTGAAGTGGATTCTTAGGTATTTGAGAGGTACCACAAATCAAGCATTATGCTTTGGTGGTTCAAACATTGCTCTACAGGGATATGTTGATGCATATATGGCGTGTGATAGAGATAACAGGAGGAGCACCACAAAGTATGTGTTTACTGTAGGTGGAACAACTGTCAGTTGGGTTTCAAAATTACAAAGTGTTGTTGCGCTCTCAATGACGGAAGAAGAGTATGTTGATGCTACAGAGACCAGTAAAGGAATGATTTGGTTACAAAGGTTTCTGGATGAATTCAGTAAGAAGCAGGAGTTGGGCAGGTTATATAGTGATAGCCAGAGTGCCATACATCTTGCAAAGAACTCTACATTTCATTCCAAGACTAAACATATACAGCTCAAGTACCATTTCATATGAACAATGTTGAAAGATGGACAATTGAAGCTGGAAAAGATACACACTCACCAGAATCCTACAGACATGTTAACAAAAGTTGTAACTAGGAAAAAACTGAGATTCTGCTCAATTTCAATTGGTATTCAAGTATGATGATGAAGATGAGAAATATTCAGGTCCAAATTGGAGTCATTGTCTAGCAAATGAAGTAGTAGTGGAGTTGTTGTAATTAGTCTCCAAGTGGGAGATTGTTGGGTGTGGAGCGTGATTATCTTCTTTATTCAGAGGTATCGCTACATTTGACCCCATTTTGTAATGTGGTGGAAACGCTGCCCATTTATGTGCGCCTCCAGGGGGGTGACGACGATTCTTTAGAGTCCCCCCCCCCGACGGGGGATAAGGGGTAGCACCCCTAAAGCTAAAAATAGATGTAATTTTTCCTTGTAAAAAGTTGTAATTTTGTAGTCAATCTAGGTCGTTCATTAGGCGGAAATATGATGGTAGAAGTTATGTTTAATTTAGGGTCTTTTTCCCTAGAAAGCAACCCCTTGCTATATATGAGGGAATTGTGTTGCGACTATGTAGATGTGTATTATGAACAAGAAAAAGAGAGGAGATTGTGTGAGAGAGAAGAGGGAATTATAGTGAATCTGTTGTAGGTTGTATCTCTTCATTTTGTTGGATACTATAAAAGAAAGGACTGGATGTTTCTTTGTGGACATAACCCAAATTGGGTGAACCATGTATATCTGTGTCTCTCTTGTTTTATGCATTTTCTGTGTTTATATTTCTGCAATATTTTATGTGTTCCATTGCTTTGTAATATATAATTTTCTAACATATACCATGAAGGAGTTTTTCTCAACTATTTACTACAACATGAGCTTCCCTCATAATGAGTAAGTCATCATTATCAACCATCTCACCTACTACAATCAAAATATTCAAGTTACTCCTGAGAATGTGATTTCCTCCATCGTTGGGAACCATGTCATCCCTTCATTTTCAAGCATCATCACAGGGATCTATAAAGCCTCCACTTTTATTGGTGCCTATTATGGTCCACCTCCTATCACAGATACACCAAAATCATCTCAATTTTGAATGGTGTTTTCTTCCCAAGCCTATTAATGTCCTAGGGTCTGTTTCTCGTAACCATCTCCTTAGTAATATACTCTCGCAACTTCAACACCTGGGGATGGCGATATTCCCCCTAAACCTTATCCCTTTGGCTAGATTCCTTTATTTTTTCCACCTCCGGGAATGGTTAGAACTCTAGTAATGACCATGTTGAATTTTCCTAACTTAACCCTGGTGATTCTAGTTTCCTACTTGTATCCTCCCACTCCTAGCCCACTCTCTCACTAGACACCTTACTTGGCTTTATGACTAGCTTGACCCATCACTACTTCCTCTACAACTACTTTAGTTCTTGTGCAACCCCATCCTAGGTCCACTTATGATGGGAAATAAATTATGAAGGGGGGAAGACCAAGAAGAGAAGGGGCACTAATAAGATAGACCAAGTTGTGTCCACCCAAACCATTGCACCTAAAGCACCATCTCCATGTGTTTTATGTGACCTCCCCAACCACGCTACCAATAATTATCTTGCTCTCCCTACGATCAAGAGAACCATAAACACAGATGACTTAGAACTAGACCCATCAGTTCCAATGGTTAATGTCACTCTTCCTGAGTCATCCAAAAAGAAAAAATATTTACACAAAAACCACCCACGCACTTTGTGCGATGAGTATGGTCACTACTCTCACTGTCATTGTTAAATTTCATAATTTCATGATACACTAGTTGTCTCATGGGACTCAAAATTCTACTTGTAGTGGAGAATATACTCGTATAATTGTGAACCATATTTCATATCATTTATAAGGACATAATCCTTCTCAACCTATCATTGAGATTGGCCCTCCTAATGTGTAAACGGTTAAGAATATCATATAAATCCTCTACCTCTCATCAACCATGGGACCGACCTCATTAGAAAATCATTATTTTTTTTTATTATGAACATAGCATCCCTTGAATGCCTCATGTCACTTAAATCTCAACATAGGTGGAACCTTCATCGAATACCCTTTAGTGTACCCCTGTATATGTTGTGTATGTGAACCATCATTCTCATTCACATGGCATTGATTTAAGGTTCGCTCCCCCATCTTCTACTAGTAATGTTGATTCTTGTACCATTATTATTCCTCCACATGAAGATATTCTATAATCCCACATTTTTATATATTACCAAAGGGATGATCCACCTAATAAATCCTACTTCTCACTTCAATTGATCGATAAATTGTCATGGATATTCCACTGGACAGTTCGTCACAAGAGATCTAATAAAAAATTATTGACCTCTTAAATCCATAATATGAGGGTTAATTTTCCTTATATTTCTAGAATTATTAAGTTATTATTTACTATGTATACATCCAAAGTATTAAAATGCATAAAATAGAGAACAAATAGAACATTGACTCAGAAACCACAATAACACAGGATATGACTTGGGAAACCCTTTCAAGAGAAAACTCAGTTGGAAGGTGATGCTATTCTACTCTCTCTTTCTCTAAATGGAAATGGTGCAAATAAAAAGGAATGAGATCTATGGCCCTTAGGCTACTACATAAAAAAACCCTCTCTATTCTACCCTCTCTCTATCCAATCTTAAATATTGCTTTATGATGGAACAAAATGCACTAGAATATAATCGACCCTCCTAGTAGCATGGTTATAACATAGCCTGATAACCAACTAGGGATTAAATTTGACCCATTTAACCCTTTATATGAGTTATAATTTACCTCTTCTATATTCTTCTTCATCATGCTCATGTGGCTATCTCATTTTCTGTGATTAATGGGGGTTGATGTGGCATCCTCTTGAATCATGGTGGACAAAACAGGAAGGTCAACCTCCAGGTAGCATAACTTTTGCATACAGACTCCATTTAAGGTCATTCTTATATCATTGGAAAGGTATCTCAGTGTTTAATAGAACCTAGGGGTTCGGTATAAGAGATAATTTTTAGAGCCTAAAATACTTCATTAAATGCCTAAAATTTCCCCTGGAATGTTTTAAACCCCGACTCTCTAAATTATGACCTAGTGGTATAAATGGTCTAGTAAGCTAATTCCTCCCATTTTTCCACTCTAAAAGAATCATGATGGATAGAAAATAATAGAATGATCCAATCTGAATCATTAATAACCTAGTCCATTGGTTAAACCTAGTCCCTCTAACCAATGCATTATTGAAATCAAATAAGTTCTATATGAACATTTGTTCAGTATATCCCAAGCCACTCCTTGATATGGTGACATCTCTTTGAAAATTTAACAATAGAGTCCCTTTGATTCACATATGAAATTTCAAGATAGATTGGAACTCCACCATTTTATTTCTCAAACTATATTATTGCATTCATACCTAGTTTTATTAACAAGCACAGAATGACAATAACCTATATTTTCCAACTCTACATCCATAATTAATTTGTGTATGACCATCATCTAGGGCATGTTCCTTTCATGCCACATACATAACTAATAAGGGGCATCAGTCCACCTATGTATACTAAACCAGTTCCCCCAATCATCATCTACTGAGCAGAAATATCTCATGCTTAGGGACATGATGACCCCTCTGGAAAATTTCCAAACTAATCACTCTCCACTCTCATGCTAGACACTTAAGATATAGGTAAGCTAGTTTATCCTCTCTGTCATTAGGAAATATATCTATCAACCTCTCCAGTGAGCCATTCACACATAACATATAATGGATGATCAGTCAATTTATTGAATTATTCTACTCTATGTGATGCCACACTTACCATTTGGTCCCCATGTTTGACTTGGTGGAGGGGATGACTATAGGCCCCCTCTAGTATTTCATCCCCTCATCCTTTATTTCCTTGATTTTCCACCAACATTTTTCCAAGATGCATTAAGGAACTTTTATTTGGCCCCTTTGGTTGTATTTGAAACATTCTTAGAATTTTTTTTGATACTTCATTCATAGCCATTTTTCCATGAAGCCTTTAGGCATGTTCCATTTACCAAGAATTTATTTTCATTTGTACCTATTACTTGGTTAAAACCGTTTTTTTGTAGTTGAAAATGTATGGGTGGAAGTTCCAAATGACTAACAACTCTATTATTATGTTTATGGTCTCCACTAGGCCTCTTTCCATGACAAGTAAGGGAATTATACCAGCCTAAAAGTCGCTTAATCCATATTATGATAGTAAATTTAATCATAATGTGCTCACCAAGAATTAGGGCCTCCTCCCTCTCTTTAAGCTCTGCTCCACCAAATGAAACAATGACTTGGAATTAGAGGGAAAATCCTATTTATAGAAAAATCCATATTTTTCTTGGCCATTACAGGCTTATCAAGACCTTAATTGGTGAACTATCAACACTAGGAGATTTATCTTTTTGAGCCCTCAAAAAGGGAATTCTTAGTTTTTTTCAGCTTTGATACTTCACTAGTAAACCATTTTTTTTATGAAGCATTAAATCATCTTCCTTTCTATTAGGATTTCTATCAAGTTTTAGAGTCATCCTCACATGGGCAACCTAGAATAGTGACCCTGATTGCTTTTTAGTGCCCATGTTTTTCAAACCACTTTTGGATTAGGATTCAAATTTGTCTTCACACCAAAGTTGGAGCACATGCATTTCTCCTCATCATGTTGACATCCCATGGCCCCCAAAAATCTTGACATTTATTACCTCTTAAATTGAACGAGGATGATCTTATAATCCCTTTGTACTTGGTTCAATCAATGGTAGCATCATATTGTCATATTTTTAAGAGCATTTTCGATGAGTAACATTTTTTTCCCATGGAATCTATTTTGTACCACATCAAGTCCTGTTAGAGTACGTCAACACCACCATGAGTCATACTCGTTCTATATTATTAATATTTGATCTCCATATGTCTCATTGGTTTACTAACGTGTCTTTCAAAAGCCTCTTCTTAGTAATTAACCATTCCATGTGGAATTATTTTAGTCATTGTTAGGTCACCATGCATTTCATGCTCATAATGAGGGAATTCATAAGTCTACCCCTTAGACCATTCTAACCACATTGGTGCCAAACTTTGTCAGACATATTATACTTTCTACCTCATGTCAGTGTTGAGGATTCATCATTGTCTTGGCACATCATAAACCCATCAAAAACATCCTAAGGAACCACTTTAGCTAAGTTATTTTCATGAGTTTTAAACATTTATGCGAAAATAAACCAAAACCTAGTTATTTTTCAGATATTTGACCTATTCATAGGGAAATAATTCAACAAATAAATTATTTATGAATATTTTTGTTAAATAACTTGCGAAATCATTTTTCTTGAATTATTTACTCATATTAAATTTCATAAACAACTATTTTGATAATTTCATCGCCGAGAGAGAGAGGGAAATAATTCAACAAATAAATTATTTATGAATATTTTTGTTAATTAATGAATAATTTTGTTAACCAGGAGAGAGAGAAGAGAATATCATGTTACAATATTTATAGGACCCCAAGATGGATGTGATGGCTTAATCACATAACTTCTAACATCAAGTTTAAATATGACCATGGTCATATTTTTACTAATTACTAATATTAACTTTAAAATCATATATCACTCACATAGTAATAGCACATAGTTTTCCTCTCCCAAATCACGACTCTAATAAATTAGTCAATTGTTGTCCTACATGAGTTCGTCCAGACACATATACACACTTCTTTCCATGTAATTTTGGAGTATGCACAATAATATATGTGTGGATGTGTGGAGAGCTTAATAGATGTTAACAGAAGATTATAGTGTCAAGTTCTTCATTAAGTATTTAATTATGATTTACTAGAATATGTATATTTCTCTATCATTTGTATCAACTCACGTTATAACATTCATAGCAACATTAAATGGATATAGTGGCTTAACCATGCTATAAAAACACTAATAATATGATTATTTTAGAGAAAAGTTACAGGGAACATAACCCTTCTCATGACCAATCAATGTGTATAAGTAAACCATCTCTAGGATTATTGTATCAATCATTTTCAGCATTATATCAATCATTTATCATTCAATATATTTTTGAAGAAACATTATGTCATCAAGTATAAATAGGGATTGTTTACTACATTTGCATCATAGCCAAATTCTACATGCACTAATTAATTCATATAACCTACAATTAATATGCACAACCATAGTTGCTTGTTAATTCAAACTACTAAAAATTAATGTTGTATCTTTATACACCCAGTCACCTTCTTTTTCATCATCATACACTCAACCACCTAATTTTTCATCACCGCATGCTCAACCACCTACTATGTTAATGCCATACACTCAACGTCCTACTCTACTACCATCATACAATCAACATCCTTCTCTACAACTTTTATACAAGCTTGTAGTTGCAACCGCATAGTCATGTCCGTGTAGCGGCTAGCTACTCCACCATTTTCACACTTCTTAATCCATACACTTCTATACATCTTCTTAGCCATAATCCATAATTTTTTTTTTTTTAATTCCTCGTGACCTTTTACTAAAGTCATACCACTCTCAACTTTTAATTTTTTAATTTGGATTTTTTTTATTAATTTGACCAAACTTTTAAAGATCACTTATTAAATAAATAAAAAATTTATATACATAGTGTCTAGAGTAAAATTTATAAAGGTGAAGTCCTCAAAGAAAAAATCCAATATCGAGATGGTTAGCAATGACAAATTACATGCATATCTTAGTCGATGTACAAATAAAGTCAATAACATATGTATCGTCTTGTTAATGTTGAGGAGCAATAGAAAGAGTTAGAATAAATACAAAAGGAATTAAAGGATAAAATTGATACATAAATAGAAAAGGAAGACAAAATTGGTAGGTTAATAGAAGACTCTGAGAAATTATGACAAACTGTATTATGAATGAGAAATGAAGAAAAGAATGAAACATCAAGAATACTTAATGCCACATAATGAAATAATTGAGCAACTAACCAAAACGGTATATGCATTATTTTCACAACCTTAACCCACTCAAGACCACCACCAAGTTCAAATTCATTCAACTCTAGTTACGAAAGATATGATGATAACATGGGTTGTCTAAATAAAATCAAAATTGGCATGAGTAAATATGATGGACCAGAAAATAAAATAAAAAGTTGTTATGTGGATTAACAAAATTGAAGTGATTTTTGCTATGAATCCACTTACTAACGAACTAGGAAAAATATCAACAACTTCCCTATACTTAGAAGGATATTCTTATGATTAGTTTAGCTGGTGGTCAAAGAATTCCACTAACAACCATGATAAGGAAACCACAACCTAAGAACCTAAATCTTAAAGGAGTCATAAAAGATATAAATGCACCAATACTTATATACTTTGGTAGTACTCATAATTGTATTGACATTGTTGTTGCTAAACAATTTAAAAATTTCATGTACCTCGTCATGGATGTCACCGTTATGGTCACTAATGGAAAAAATGTAAAAGTAGTAAGAAGACACCATAAAGTCTCAACTCAAGTACAAGAACTGGAACTACAAACAGGACCCTACACTCTACTACTCGAAGGAATGAATGTGGTGCTATGTGTCGAATAGTTGTTGCATATGGGAAATTATACCACAAAATTTGAAGAATAACTCATGGAGTTTAATGAGTAAGGTCAACACTATAAATTACATGGTGTGGAAGGTTCCATTCTAAAAAAAAATCAATTACAATCACTAGAAAAAGGGCAAGAAACACAATCAAATATACATGGAAGCAAGGGAACTATATTGCCAAGAAACATAAAATTTTTGTGTTAAAGAATCAAGTCAAAAGAATTCAAGCTATTGTGAAAACAATACAGAGGAACCTCACTAACACTCAAAGTAAGAATGAATTCAAACCCCTAAAAGAAAATAAACTTCATTCCACCATAAAAACATGTTTAACTAGAGAGAATCATATTTAATATGCCTGGAGGACAAAACATTCCTTAAAGTAAAAAGCAATATTATAAACATAATAATAATGATGACGGTGATGATGATTATGGTTAACGTCCACTGAGACCAAACTTTGGTCTATTGGACCTAAAGAAACAAATTATTTAGTTTGATTTAAGATTTTATTCCTATGCTCAAAAATCTTGGAGAGAATCCTCCCGAACTCACTATAATTTTGACATCGTAAAAGGCTAGGAAGGTCAATATTGCAACAAAGATTATGAAAATGAGATCTAATGTGGTTGTACACGAGGCACTCTAAGAGGAAGTGATTTTCATCCTCGATGTTCATATTCTCACAGAGATGGCAGATCCTTTCCATCCATGGTGTTTTAGGAACTTCCCAAAGACTCGTTTCATTATGGAGCCATGAGAGTTCGTTCTAATCTTGGCTATATTAATTTTCTTCTTTGAGCTAGTTAAAACAAAGAGATATTTTTGATCTTCTAGGGTGGGGTTGATGACCTCCTTATAATATGTTAATTTTCTTTTAGCTGCTAAATATTTCTCACACCACATTTTTTCTTTGAACTTAGAAGTAACAATATTTTCAATGTTTTTAATGTTTTGCAATGCAACATTCTCGTCGATATCCCAATGGTTTAACCAGGCCCCGGTGTCTTTATACCAACCTCGTTTGAGCCTTAGGTGGATTTCGCTGGAATTTAAAGCTAGCTTAGGAATTCTATGGTCTCCTATGTTATTGAGTTTGTGCTTATACAACAAAAGCCTAGTCACAGCTAGGTTCTCGATAGGGGAAAGACCCACTTCTATAAGGAGAATAGGATAAGGTGTCTTGCTTTTAATTTTGAGGTTATACATTATAAAACACTTCTGGATTTGCTTAATCTTTCTCCAAGATTCTCTAGAGATGCTGCAACCCCAAACCTCACATCCATATAAGATAACAGGAGTGACTAAAGTTTCAAAGAGGAACTTCTTTCTATCCCACATTACGAGGTTTGTCGTTTTATAATTATTTTCAAGACCAAAATAAGCTTTCCACCCCCCATTAATCCTTTTCTCAATGCTATAGTTCTAGTTGAGCTTGTGATGAATATCAATTCCTAGGTACTTGTAGGAAGACACTTCCTCCAAGTTACTAATGTCATACATAAAATTAGCGTAAGTGTCCTTCTTGGATTTGATAATCATAACTTTTGTTTTGTTAGCGTTAACAGTCATACCCATGGTGGAGCAAAAATCCTTAAGAAGTCTCAGTTGCTTATCAAGATCAGATGGGCACCTTGCGAGAAGAACAATATTGTCAACATAGAGAAGAAGGATGATGACTATCCCAGCTAAGATCGTGTCAACACAACCTACTTCCTCTGAACAACCTTCTAGCTTGTCGATGTAAATGCAAAATAGGGTAGGGGATAGGGGGAAACCTTATTTAACTTCGATATTACACTTAATATCTTTCGACCACCCCTTGTTGCTCTTTAACTTGGCAATTACATTCTCGTATAACCATATAGTGGCAGCTCTCAACTGGAAAGGAACCTTTAACTCTTCTAATCTATTTCATAGGTTGTTTCTAGGAACCGTATCGAAAGCCTTTCTAAAGTCCACAAAGCAACAAAAGAGATTGGAGTTATCATTGCGACATTCCTCCACAATGATCCTAAGCATAACGAGGTGGTCTGTTGTTTAGTGCTGCCTTCTAAAACCCGCTTGGCCTTTAGCCCGCTTACCTTCACTTTCAAGCCATATGCTCAACTTCTTTTCCAAAACAATACCATATAACTTGGCTAAGAGAGGGCTGATCATAATTGTCTGATAATTAGAGGGGTTATTTGTATCCTCACTTTTAAAATAGGGATAATGAGGCTCTGAGTCCATGGTTTAGGGAACCCTTGCTTGACTGCTTGATTGAATAGCTTGTGGATGTGGGGGATGAGGATAGGACCTCCAATTTTTAAGATTTTTGCCTAGTAACCTTCAATGTCCTTAGCTTTCCCATTTGTTAGGCGTTTATCCCCAAAATCAATGTCTTCTAATGAAAAAACTTATTTTGTTGTGAGCAGGGTTTCAAAATTATCCATAACATTTGGAGATTCAAAAAACACATAACCCTTCACCTTATCACCCTTCAATGCATATCATCACAAAGCTCATTATATCCATCATTCCTATCATACTTTATATAATTTATTATTCAATATATTTTTGCATAAACATTCTATTATTAAATAATAACAAAAATTATTACTACAAACCACATAACTTCTAACCTTAAATTTAAATATAACCATGATCCACTGATATTAACTTTTATATTACATATTATTTACCTTAAGAAAACAAACTTGAAATTACACAAAAAGAACATGATTTACTCTTCGAAAAACCCTCTCAAGTGATAGCTCCAATAAATCACTCTCCACCGAAAAAGGAATAACAAATTATTATCCCACTTTAAAACACAATTATGCTCTTAAATCCATAACCTTTCAATAATGTTACAATTTCTCGGTTAAAATATTTTTTCTCTTAGAATTATCTTTAAATAATCTGCTTTTATGTTTAAATGTGTACTTATCCAGAAGTCAAAATCGGTAGATTCTCTAAACCAGATTAATAACGTGGCAGGTTTATTTTTTATTTTTTTTATCATCTTATAGAGATAAATAAAGGAAATGTTTGTTGACCTTTGCCAAACTACATGAATCAACTAATAGGTTAAAACTAATCTTCAATATCTAGGCTAGTATCTACACCATGGGTATCTACTCTATAATCTTCATGTATATAGGTCTATAATGTTAATTTGACACATGGCACTCAACTTTTTGATCATGCATTTTATGAAGACTTTTTTCCATGTCTTCTTTGTAAGTGTCCTTGCACCTTATCATTTATATGCACTTTGATGGGATAACCTACTCTCAAACCTTCACATGAAAATTCACATGTTTGGAGTCAATTTCTTCATTATTATGGACGCTTTACCTATGTCCCCACATCATACTATTATACAATGCTCATTCCGTTATGGAAACAATGTTTTTCTTCTAATAATGTTCATGTTTCCACTGACATGGTCCATGAGTGGTCATGTCAATCAGTGTGATACTGGTCTATTATGTACATACATAACATTAGCCCTTTGCATGTGACTCCTTTAAATAAAGGCTTCCAAGTCATTTCAAAGATACCATGTCCACATCTATCTTCTTATCCACCTATGTACATGTGGAATCTCTCACATCATATTAACAACATGACTTTAAATATCTATCTCAGAGGTTATGATGTAGGGGGTTCTTGATCATGCCACAATTTTGGAAAACTATTTGTTTAAACATTCTTTTCTAAATCATAATTATCTTATTTGTCATTGTTTTCCTAAGTTATATAGGGAACAAGAGATATCAATTATATAATTTAATGTAACGCCTACACCTCTTTAGAAAATAATGTATACAATAATAAACAAATATGTGTAAAGACTAACCGCTCTCAAATATATAATTGAGGAAAGTACAAACATCCAATTTCGAAGTTAGATTGCCAATGATACACATTTCATTATTTAATTGTATAAATTATATGTAAAATGAGCATATCAATTGATGTTTGGTAATATTAGGTTTAATATTATATATAGCTAATATTAATATTATAGAAGCTTTAAAGTTTTCTTAATGTAAAATAAAAATAAAAAAGAATGTGCAAATTAGATTATACTAATGGAAAGTACAATGAAAAAATTGTTTATGAAATTTCAAATGTGTCTAATTCATTAGTATGGATATAAGGAGTAAAATAAGTGCATGCAAGTCTTATAAGTATGGGTATAAGGAGAAAAACACGTGAAGGTAAGCTTCAAAATATCTAGTTCATGTGAATGGAAGTGGCATGCTTATGATAGAGTAAAGTGTGAGATAGTGAGTATGGTGAGTATGCATGATGTACGATTTGAGAAGGGAATATGAAGAGTGTACAAGACATATATATGATAATTAGAATAATTTTTTAGGATGATCGAGTGGTTGGTACAATGGGAAGTTATCCCTTCCACCCAATTTCAAATCCCACGGGGAACATTTTTGGCCCCTTGTGATAAGGCTTAAGGAGTAGGCTCTCCCACTGTCATGGAGTATCGACTCTTGCTAAGTCATAAATTCCTGGTATATCTAGCATATGGGTTGTTAGATATACTCTTGGTGTTATAGTGGAAGTCGATAGGTTTGATCTTGAGCCTTGCCTAGATTACTCCATCGAATTACCGATTCACCATGGTAAAAAAAAAACCTCAAGGTTGATGAAGTGGCATTAGTAGGTGGAGGTAGTTATGATGGTTATACTTATGAAGGAAATTAAAGCCACTTAGGAAAAATGAACTATTAAACTAGCATCAAAATGAAGAGTATGGAAAGTAAGAGGATTGGGTTAATTAAGCATCACAAACATAGAATTGTAGAGAGAGTTAGTTTAAAACTTTAGGGAGTGTTTTTATAAGTGTGTTTGTGTACATACAATATGTTTTACAACAACTTGCTACATATTGGATGCACCTATTTATTTTTCCAACTTATATCCTATGTAAAATCTAATCCAAACTGGCTTGATTCATGTGGTCTGGTGCTGGAGGGGAAAGCAAATATCATTTAATTACTTGGGGCACCATATCAAAGCCCAAAAAACTTGGAGGCTGGGGAATACTAAACACATTGGCCTTTGGCAAATCTTTGCTTATAAAATCACTCTGGCGTGCCTTATTCAGAGATGGAATTTGGGCACAAAACATCTCTACCAAATACCATTTACAAAGACCAATTATATACTGGATCAAGATGCAAGAGATTGGAATCAAGAGGGGTTCATATATATGGAGGGGTTTCCAAAAAGTGAAGGCATGGTTTTTGCAAAGGATATGGTGGTCATTTGGTAATGGGAATATTCTAGTTATTGGGAGGGACCGGATAGCTAGTGCGTCGAACTCCATCACATTGAGGGAGGACAGTATTGATGCTCTACATCGGAAGTGTATATTAATGTTGTATCAATCTATCGAAAGGTGGCATGGTGTACATCCTACTTGGAAAGCTCCATCACACTTTGGTTTGTCGAGACAACATGCTCAGGATTGGTATCACTATGTCACCGCACTTAAAAGAGTTGGCATGTGTGGAAGTGCAAGAGGTGATTCCCCTTCATGGAACAGGCCTCTAAGGAAAGGGGTTGTGGTGGTCGTTGAAAAATTATTTTCAGTACATGTGCAACACACAGGAGTCCACTATGGCGTGGTGGACCATGGTTATGTGGTGCCTGAAGGCCCCTTTAAAGATCACACTTTTCTGTTGGCTGGCGTGGAAGAACAACGTTCTAACATCGGACAATCTTCGCAGACATGGTTTTCACGGTCCTAGGTGGTGTCCCCTTTGTGGTGAGGATCTATAAACTGTACTTCATCTTTTTCTCATATGCAGGTTTGCCCTCGGGATATGGGCGACCACTCTTTCCCATTTTAACATTGCTTTCAAGAATTTCACTACATTAGAGCAATGATTTCGGTGGGGGTTGGACATTAACGCCATTAATCAATACATTCCCATGTTTGTCACCTAGGAGATTTGGAAGGCTCGAAATCATCTCATATTTCGGGGGCTACAACTTAATGCTCACGGGATTTTCTCCAAGATTATTGCTCGGACATAATGTATGGAACCATTGAAGAAGACTTACAGGGACCTATCGAGGAGGTACCTGCACACACATATCTGCCTACCCGCTAGATTTTTTGATGGTGATGCACAAAAGGGGAGATGTGGTTGTGGCGCATGGCTTCACATCAATGAAACTTCTCACTATAAGTTGCAATGGTATGGGGGCTTGGGAACTAATACTAGCGCGGAAATTGTGGCATTATGGGGCCTTCTATGGTTTTCTACAGAAAAATAAGTCCATACCATTCATGTGTATGGGGATTCCATGACTATTATTCAGGACATCTTGGGCAACATGACATTTGACCCTCCAGATCTCAGAGGCTGGAGGGCGCAAGTGGGTGCACTCATTTCATCTTTTAGTAATTTTGATATTCAACACATCTACAAAGAAATGAATGTGACAGCTGACTCCTTATCCAAAAAAGGACTAAACGATATGGAACGATATATATACTTCTCCTTTGTTTTATATGGAGTAGCCAGCAGGGAGAGGCGCATCTCTCTCCCATAGATTTCTTGGCACAACTAGTTTATTTTCACAACTCTTTTCAGGTATATGCATACACTTGTTCCTCTTTGGACCTTAGTCAATATATCCTTTTTGTTTGTGAGAGATGGTGGAATTTACAAATACATAGGTTGGAAATGTTATTTTGTACTTCAGAACATGATGACATTTTATGATTGACACAAAAAATGTAGCACAATGGAAGATACATATGTAATTGGGTTTTCATTTTGATCCTTTAATAAAATCTAGTTCTAATTTTTTTGTCTGAAAAACAAAAAACAAACAAAAAAGAAAAAACACAAACAAACAAACAAAACGAAAAAACAAAAAAACAAACAAACAAACATATTTATATCAAGGAGAATGTGTAGGTGCATGATTATGAATGTGGATTTCAATGTTGTACTCTATTTTGTGATTATTGTCTATAAATTGGATCGTCATTGTAACCATTTCCATCGTTGACTATTGTGCATAAGTATACAAAGGTAAGGTATTACAAAACCATACCTATTGCACTCACTACTACATCATTTGGTATCATAGTGGGTTGAGAAGTCATAACACCCTTTCTAATATTATCATGTTGCTCACTGATCGGCTAACCTATGCACTAAACTTTATGCATAAATTTAGATTTTCACATATAAAAATATATATACTATGTAAAAAATTTATGTTTCCTTCCTAATAGCATAATTTAGTCCAAGTTTTCATCTACAACTTAATTAATTAAATTATGAATTCAACAATTTAGTTGAGACAACATACTCAATGTAAACAACTTAAACCATGTGAAAATCAATAAAATATCTTCAACATTATCTAATCTAGTAGCCCAACCTTGTAGCTATCCAAACTTGTAGAATTGGTCAAGTATGCCCCAAAGTGGGATAATTTCTCCCATCCAAATAACAACTTATCTAGCTACTATCTCTAGGAAAGCTAGGTTTACTAGCCCTTCATCCTCATATCACAATTAGTACAACAATGGATAGTTCTAGTCACTCTCTATAATTTGCTAGAAACATTTCCAAATTCAAACTTGGTTCTACAACTCTATTCTATCTATGTTCTCTCTAATAATTCTCCTCTCTATTCCATCCCTCCTCTTCAACTCCTCCAAAAATGAGCCAACCCCCCTTTCCTTCTACAAAGTTCCATGTTATGCCTCTTTTTCCTCATCACCTTCATCACCTCTAAAAAAAAGCCATAGAAAGGTGAAAATATATCAAAATATCCCCCCACTTACACACATTAATAATGTTAACATGATATCAAATCAATTAAATTAAATTAAATTAAATTCATTTTTTGGACCAGTTATGAAATCCCATCTCCTACTAAATGCAATAATATTATAAATGAAATTAAATTTCCTCTTTTGGTGAAATAGAAATAAATTTTGAAATGAAAAGTAATAAATCCAAATCAAGGTTAAATCAAAATCATATAATTTTACCTTCTACTACACCCATCATTCAAAAATCATTAATAATAATACTTTAATAGCTAATATATTTCAAAATGACAGTAGAGTATGGGAAAATTTTAAGGATGGAAGGTTATATTAATGTTTAGAAACCTTGGCGAATCGTACTAGTCCTTAAGATGCAAATTGTAAAAAATTTGGTGATATTTTTATAGAAATATTTAGATTTCCAATGATTTTATATTAATCAATATAATAATTTGGTGATTTTTAAGAAAATAATGGTGTACTATAAAACTTAGGTGAATCATTTTAGAAAAAAATGGAAATTGGTGAATCATTTTTTTGGAAAAAAACATGGAAAATTAGCCCACCTGCGAATATTAGCCCCTAAAATTTTCCATGATGCACACAAGATAAGTATATGTAGTTGACACATGCATAGATTGTGCATGTACTAATGATAAAAATCACCTTCAATGCATAGTTCATGTATGCTATCATCTAAGCATGCAAGACAATAATCATGTAAACACATCATACAACAATCTTTCTAAGTCATAATAACCTAATATGAACTAAACATTACATAAAAATCATTGTAACTGAATTAAGCAAGCATTTAAAGACACAAAAGGAACCAACGTTGTATTTTTTAATTCCTAATAGTGTTCTTAACTCCTCCAAATTCATTTTCCTCCCTAACCTATGTACTAATGATAGCAGTTGTTACTTCTAATGCATAGTTCCTATATTTTATCATCAAAACATGCAAGATGATAATTCTTTAAACACAACATCCAACAATCTTACTAAGCATTTAAGACACAAAAGGAACTAATAATGGACCTAAATTAGTATTCCTAATTCCCAATAGTGTCCAAAACCACTCTAAATCTATCTTCCTCCCTAACCTACTTCTATCTTCCCCATCCTAATTTTTCCTCTACTAGAATGTATTGGAAGTAAATCACATAACAACCATCATTAATAACATAACAAAAAGAAACAAAATAAAATCATAACTTCCACATATAGGTAGGTCCACATGTCCATATAATTTAGTTTCATCATTTCAACAGAGTTCCATATATAATAAGTAGAGAAATATAACATAAGTCATAATGTTGTTTAATTATCATAATCAAAATGGGGTGTTACATACAACCAACCTTT